>APFE031550025.1:37505-65272 GCA_000404065.3 Pinus taeda
AAATTATTATAATTTTTATGACTCATTTTAGTTTTTAATTTAAGATAGTTATATCCTTGGTCTTGTCTAACTAGATGTATCCTAGTCAACAGTTATTCAATATAGTCGTTGCCTGGTTAAAGATATCGCCGTTGGATGTTCTGCTCTGAGTATTTAACATGCATGCTGGATCTGATTCTTCAACTTGTCCTGACAATGAACCACACTACAAATGAAATTTCATGTGATTTACGCCGAAAAATCTCTCATAAAATTGATATGGATCACAGAAGCCTAGGATGTTACTCAGGGAGGAGTGTTTTATGATTTCAAGGATGTTGAAGTTGTGGAGTATTTATGGGTTTAGGATGCATGACAAATGTCCACGCTAAAGTTTATGCCCACTACCATTCATTTAGTCAAAAATGGTGTTGTCTAAACATGCTATGTTTTGGAGTTTTTAGATGGATTAAAAAAAATATTTTCTGCTAAATCTTAATTTTTGTTGTTTAAAATGGGTTTTTGACTACATGTATGGACTAAGCACCATGAAAAACCCGTGGGGCACTCAGATTGTGGAGAGTTTACAATTCAAACTTGTGATTCCAAGAAATCCCTGTAAAATCCTAAGTAAATTATACCAAAAATATGGTGAAAAACTCTCCAAAATTAAGAACGGATTTGGTGATGGGACTTGGAGATAATGCTTACATGTTGAGTTTAGAATTGGTTTGGGATTTTGTTGAAAGAATATCTCAACCTCCTTATTTATGTTTGGAATATCTTGGATCTCAATCGAACTATATATACGTACCATATTTGTGAATGAAATAAAGTTTTTGATGTGCTCAAATTAACTTTCTTCCTTGGTACCAGAGTCTATCTAGGCTAACTCCTTCATGGGACTTAGGGGCATAGGGAGAGAACAATAGATTGTTTTCAGTTTTTTAGTTATTTGTGTTTGTGTTAGGTAAAATTTTAGGGGCAAAATTTCGCAAATGGATTATTTTTGGACATTTTCTGAAAAGATATTCGCCAATTTGGTTACAAATTCGCCTATTTTTTACATCTATATGATTAAATGGATGATATTCACCAAAAAAATATCAATTTTAATAGTAACTTACATGTTTTTTTGATTGAATATTCACCTACATTCTATGTGTATGAATTTTCAAACCTAAATAGTTGCCTACAATACTATATATAGGAAAATATTAAATCGTTAAAAAATAGTGTGGTTTGTGTGCATGTGGGGTTTGCTAAAGAATATTGTTACATGTAGCCAAGCTAGGTTAAAGTACTAGAGTTTGTCCTCTGTTGAAGATAACAACAAGAAATGTTAAAAATAGCAACAAGAAAATCCTAAGTTAAGTTGACTTAGTTGGCTAGTTGGAAGTTTATTTAAAGTCATGTAGAGTGATCCCTAAATTTTAGGGGCCTAGGTTGAGTTATTATTGAGTTGTAATTATTTAATTTTAACTGAGTTAAATTCAGTTAAACTAGTTCTAACTATTGGAGGAACTAGTGAGTGGTCAAGTGAATTAAATTGGATTTAATTCACATGCAGAAATCAATCAGATAACTAATATTTCACTCATAAATAATTCATGCATGTCGGTTCAAAGGAAGACCCAATTGAGATTAGAATTCAGGGACAGCAGTGTACTGTCAGTTGTAAAATCATCTAAATTAAAACGATGGTGCATGCAATAGGAAGGCCTATGGATGGATTCCACAGTTATTAGTGAGGAATTTCCCAATTAAATATGGGTTAATTCCCAAGGGAAAATCACAAGGAAGTAGGGGCTTGGCAGGCAGCAGATTTGGCTAAGTATTGGCTTGAGTTGGTTTGTGAAGCAGAGAGATAGATTGTACTTGTGCAAAGATTGTTTGGGTTGAACAAGCATTGTATTTTCTTCTCAGCTATTGTGGTTAATGCAATATACAGATAGTAGGGGTTTTTAGCTGAGGCTTTACCCATAAAATTATTGTGTTATGTGTGATTGAAATTCTTCCTTTTCTGCTTCGTGATTTCATCTATCAAATTTTGTTTCTACTGATGAGTAGAGTAGATTCAAGTCAATTGTTTTAGCATATCACAATCTGCAGTTTGAATCTACAATAAAAAAAATCTACATGGTATCGGAGCTGAAACCAATATAAAAGAGGAGAATACGAGTTTGTTGTGCAGGCAATATTGAATTTGCAGTTTCATACTTCAGAGCCAGAATGATGCCGTTCTGCAGTTTGAGATTTGAGTACCCCCTTGAGGGCAGCTCAAATTACATAGCTTGGAAGGACATGATGGAGGCAGTGTTGGAAGACAATGAGCTGAAGGAATTCATAGTTCATGATATCCTGAAGCCTCCAACATTTGATGCTAAAGATGCGACAGAATGCAGAAAGTGTGTGCAAAGGCGAGAAGGATTATCCTAGAAGGAGTTTGAGATCATATTGTCTTGAATCTCCACAGTAAGGAAAATCCATTTGCAATTTAGAAGGCATTGACAGACCTGTTTCAAAATAGCAGTGATCACAGGAAGATGACACTGAAGGACAAACTCAGAAAGATAAAGATGGAGAAGGGCGACTCAATTCCGAAGTACTTGACCAAGTTCACCCAATGTTGGGATGAGCTTAGAAGTGTCGGGGTTACTCTTACTGAAGACGATCTAGTGAGCCTAGAATTTCTAGGACTTCCCAAGAGTTGGCACAACTACCAGGATTCAGTTAATGGGAGGGAGAAGCTACCAAAGTGGGAGTGATTGTGGTCTAACTCGGTACAAGAAGAGATTCAACGGAACACCAAAGATGGGACCTCATCCAAAGAAGTGGAAGAGGACTTTGAATTAGCCAACAAAGAAAATAAAGCCAAGGGAAAGAAGTTCCAAGGCAAGGAGGGCGGAAAGAAGGAGGACTTGTCAAACATCAAGTGTTTTCATTGTCACAAGTTCGGACACTATGCCACGAAATTCCCATAGAAGAAAGTAAGCAAGAAGGTGCTTGCAATAACAATAGAAGGTGAAGCTATAGCTTCACAATTCGAACTTGATTTCACTCTCATGGCATGCATGGAAAGCATTGTAATGGGAAGCATGTGGTATCTCTACAATGGTGCCTCATTCCATATGACGCGGAATAGAGATCTCTTCAGTGACTTGGAGGAAAAAAAACTCAATTAAAATATAGAGTTTGGAGATGATGGGAGGTATAGCGCGACTGACATCAGTATTGTTACCTTTCAGATGGATTCTAGATCCCCTCTCGAACTCACAGATGTGATGTATGTTCCAAGACTAAAGAAGAATTGTGTTTCCATCGCAATATTGGAAGACTGTGGCTACGATGTGATTTTTAGAAAAGGAAAGGTTTTCCTTAGACACATCGCCACGGGAAAGGTGAAACGGATCGTTGTGCGAGTCAAGTACATGTATGCTATTGAGGTACAATATGCATGTAAAGCCTTGAGGACGAAGGCAAAGGTTAAATACTTGGCGGTTGAGTGCGAGCATGAATTACCTCTCAACATGTAGCCTAAGAAGCAACCTCAGCAAGTTGTGGAGCATCCACAATTAGAGAAGCATAGAGGAGGCTGAGTGGAGACATCCACTCAAGCAGAGACCTCCAGTAGGGGACAATTTTGAGCCAAGTGGGCAGAGGGAGCATATGCAACCATACCTCCAGGTGAGAGGTGGGGCAATGTGATGCAATAGTCCCAAGAGTGCAAAAGTTTGGGTAGGATCCATTGATGTATTTTTGTCTCATGGATCATTACCCTTGCTACGAGGGGCCCACAATATTCAGTATTAGGAGGATTAATTTCATTCAGATACTGAGGAGTGCAAAGCAGAGTTGACAATAGAGTAGGAGGCCCAAGATCAGAGTCAACAACAACACAGTCTTCCCAGTAGAGAGTTGCAGACACACTTGATTCAGTTTATTTTGTTTGGATGCTTTTTGGTTGTAGATGTTGCAGTAGCAACAACAATAGTGACAAGTGTTGCATGCAGAACATTCCAAAGGTATCGATCGGGATAGAGTTGAACTCCTTTATTGTTGAGAGGGAGCGTTGAAAATAGAAATAAGAAATGTTAAAAATAGCAACAAGAAAATCCTAATTTAATTTGTCCTTGAATTAAATTGGGAAATAAATTATAATTCTATTCTCATAACAACTTGTAACAATTAACTAAGTTGACTTAGTTGGCTCAGTAAATTCGAGTTGGAAGTCTATTTAGAGTCATGTAGAGTGGTCCCTAAATTTTAGGGGCTTAGGTTAAGTTATTATTGAGTTTTAATTATTTAATTCAGTTTAACTGAGTTAAATTCAATTAAACTAATTCTAATTGTTGGAGGAACTAGTAAGTGGCCAAGTGAGTTAAATTGGATTTAATTCACATGCAATGATCAATCAGATAACTAATAATTCACTCTTAAATACTTCATGCATGTCAGTTCATAGGAAGACCCACTTGAGATTAGAGTTCAGGGGCAATGTACTATCGGTTGTAAAATCACCTAAATAAAACCGACGGTGCATGCAATCAGAGGAAGGCCTATGGAAGGATTGCATAGTTATTAGTGAGGAATTCCCAATTAAATATAGGCTAATTCCCAAGGGAACAACGCAAGGAAGTAGGGGCTTGGCAGGCAGCAGATTTGGCTAAGTATTGGCTTGAGTTGTTTTGTGAAGCAGAGAGATAGATTGTACTTGTGAAAAGATTGTTCGAGTTGAAAAAGCATTGTATTTTCTTCTCAGATCTTCTGGTTCATGCAATATATAGATAGCAGGGGTTTTACCTAAGGCTTTCCCCGAAAAATTATTGTGTTATGTGTGGTTGAAATTCTTCCTTTTCTGCTTCGTCATTTCATCGATCAATATTTGTTTCCGTTGATGAGTAGATTCAAGTCAATTGTTTTATCATATCATAATCTGCGGTTTGAATCTACAATAAAAATACACATCCTTCGTATTGTTGAAGAATCAAGGGAAATTAGGTGTAGTGTGATTCTTCTTGACTTAATAACAATTTGTGGATTCTTTTTGCCTTTTTTGGTTATCTTAATCTTGTTCTTCTTCTTATTAATGCATGTATGTGTACTTCATCAAACTGCTATAAAAAACATAAGAACAAGAACACAAGATGTTGGCTCTCTACCAGGGCCAAAACCTCTCTTCTCTTGAGAGGAAAACCCTTTAGTAAGTTTCTCTTATTGAAGCTTCTTATTGACCAATGCAAAACCCTAGACCCTTGACAAGAATATCCTCCAAGCACAAGTCAAGCCCTTCCAAGATTACTTCTTCTTGCATCACTTCATCCTCCTCCTTCCATCACTTTATCTTTCTTCCTTCGGAACTTTTTCTGGCAACTGTAGAGACCTTCAATTGTATAATTTAGAGTGACCCTTGATATTTTCTTCCTTTGCTTGTGATGGAGCCTTTCAAACTTAAGGATATGATCACGTTTCCTCCCAACCAAGCCTTCTTCTCTTTCACAAATATTGCAGATTTAGAGTAGCAGTATTGCAGCCCTACTTCTTCACACGTGTGAGGGAATACCCTCACAAGAATTATATTGTACTTCTCCTTCTCCCTTCACTTGTATAGCCTTCTCCCATGCTTGAGAGAGAGGCCTTATAGGCCTAATGATCTATCCCAACCAACAAGATTATATGACTGTTCTAGTGGTGTTGTCCTGACTAAAGGTAGGGCTTCCTTTCTTCGCACGTGTGAATGTAACAACCCTTTAATACTTCATTTTTTCTTCCTTCTTTCTTCGTTTCTTTGGTGACCCTTTACTTGTCCTCTTATTAACATTTTACTTGCCTTCCATCGTCACTGATTTCAGAGGTTATGTCTTGACGTTATAGTGGAGTGGACAACCTCTATATATAGAGGATTGTCCATTCTTTTAGGCTGACTAAAAGGCTGACATGTTGTCTTTAGGCCAACATAAATTTATTCCATTGTTTTGCTTCATTTGGAGGACGTTTCTGCATGGAGAGGACTTGGACTTTGCTTGGAGGTATTCTCTTGACTCTAATATATAAATATACATGGTGTAACATGCCCTTAATGTCTTCAACATTTTATTTTGACTATTTGACTCACATATAACACTCTAATATGTGCTAGACCTATTTCAATGAGCAAGAAACTCATTGACATATATTATAAAAATAATATTTATTTTCTTGAATAAATACAAATATAAAAAGTACATTTATGAAGATTGAACCTAGTTACATTTCCTTCAACACTCCCTCTTAGCTAGGGAGGTATTCATATAACATTACAAGGTGTTTGGCTATGTTTTAATATTTAAGAATTCACATAAGAGAAACTATATTTGCAATCCATCTATTATAGCATCATAATAACGAACATTGTTTCCACAGCAAGGCCTTGACTGGCAACTCTATCTCTCAATAGATTAGAGCACAATGTTGGTGAGACCAATGACTTATAGACACCATAGTCATTGTCTCTCAAGGTAAATACCCACCCGGGTGTTCTTGAGTATGACCTTCTAGGACTATTCTTGTCTTGGGTTCCCAACCCTCAAAGAATATCGGTCTTGCTAGTGTCAGCCATTTTTTCCTGTCACCAATGATCAAATATTCTTTTACCAAGTTTTTTTAGGGGTATTAAGGTCAAATTTTATCATGTCACTAGGTTTTCAGAATAAAATTTGGTCACTGGTTAATTTGTCTAGGATTATCTCTATTCTCTCAAGAATTTTACATGTTGGTCGTTTACATCACTCAGATGAGTCTTTCATCATAAAGAGAATATCAACATCATGTCAGTCATCACCATCATGATTTCACTCAGTTTAATTTCTCCATTAGGTCATTAGGTTTTCAAGGTCACCAACACTTTCATTTCATGCATAAAAATCCGACATAGGATGAGTTATGATAAGCATCTCTTTTCAATAAATTCTGATGTAATTTCATAAGTACTTCATAGCTACAATTTCAAGGTTCCAAAAGAAAGAAGGTTCGTTGTTCAAAAAAGATAAAAAGAATTCCAGGTTACAAATGTCCAATATTGTTAAGTTAAAAAAGAATAAAAGTCATGTTTGAAAAAGACATGTAGGGCCCATTATCACCCAAAGGAGAATCATGCCATGTCTATAAAAGCCCAAAAAAGTCTCATACACACTTCATTTGCATCCCTATCTAATTTGGTTATCGAGATCAATCCTCCTCAGGGGAAAAAACACAGGTTTTTCAGCTCAAATTGGCAAAATTTTCTTGGCGTCATGCTTCTGTGAACTATGATGTGTTTCTAGGAAAGGTGATGTGCTTAGAAGCACTGCTTTACATTTCTATGAACTGCCTTATGCATAGGACTAAGTCTCCCGAAAATCACATAAAATCACCCAAATAAAAAATTTAATATTGCATTCCAGTTTCTTATTGCTCTAAGCCATTTAGCAAGTAATTACATTCATTTCACTCCCTCTTTTCCTTTGGAAAAACAAATAAATGATGGTGAGTTTAGTCATCTAGGGTTTGTATGAATTTCATGTTTTAAAGCTTGCAAATGATTAGATGGGACATTAAAACCCTATAAATTGGTATCCCTATACCTCTGTTTGCATAAAAATCACCATCCCATACACCAGACAAATCATTTCCCTTCAATTTACTTCACCTTCTTGCAAACCCTATCTCTTACCTATAAAATTGAGCAATTTCCCTAGATAGGACTATTTTTAAATTTCCTGCTCATTTCCCTCCATTTAACTTCCTAAAGATTTCTAAAACCCCTGTCCATGTACCAAAATTTACCTATTACCAATTCCCTTCCCTAACTCCCTCATTTCACCACTTCATTCATTTCTCATTGTTTTTTCCATTTTCCTGTCATCTAGGGTTTTCAAAATGGAAGGATATTCTTCACCATCAGAAAAGAGAAAACATCATAAAGGGGGGAGGATTCTGAGGTATGAGCCCACAAATTGCAATGAGATCAGCTCTTCACTATTCATTAGATAGAGCTTTGAAGATGTTAGTTGCCTAGGGTTTTGTCAAAGAGTGCGTGAAGTAGGTTTTCATGAGTAGCTCACTGATTAGATTGCCACCAATCTAAAGGGAGAAAAAGCCACCATAGCAAGGATTGATTTCACATTCTCAATTGTTGCCGTCTCTCTCGCCACAAGGATACCAAATCATGGGGGGTATTGGTTCAAAGGCACGAGCCTAGACCTTGAGCAATACAATCCTTTCTTGAAATCACCCTACAGAGAGGCTCATTGACACATCATTCCATTCAGACACCTGTTGGAAAAGTATGCACCACTGATGAAGTTTGTAATGAATTTTTTCACTTGTAAGGGAAGATTTTCCAGATTGTATCAATAAAACATTAGGTTGCTAATGCACTTCACAGCTGTGAAACCTCTTAACCCGTGTAACTACTTGTGTAAAAGTCTCATCAAAATGTCTGAAAAGGTGCAAATGAAAAACAATGAGCATTACCCTATCCTTTTTCATCACAGTCTGATAAAGTTTGTAGTTCCCCATCATTGGCAGAAAAGAACATAGCATGGGATACCTTCATTGAAATAGTGTTATAGAGGCATGAAACTACTTCACCAAGCCATCACCAAGACACTTTAGAGCGGACTATGGAGCTAGGGTCATCAAGAAAAATAGAGTAGGTTCCCAAGGAACCTAGACCTAAGGTGACCAAAATATACCAAAGAGGAAAAAGACTTGTGTTTACTTCTCAAGTTGAGAAAAGGGCCAAGTCTTCTACATCAGCACAACTGGGACCACATTTGCAGGATGAGGAACTAGTTGAGCATGATTTTGACCTAGTTGACTTGGGGCAGTAGATGAGCATTCAACCTTACAACAAGCTATCAATGAGAAGGATTCCCAAATCAGAGAGCTCATGGACAATTTTGCAAGGGCCATATTTATCATTTCTTTCCTTGAGAAAGAAAACAGTCAACTCAAGGTCAAACAACTAATCATGGAAAAATAGAAATCCAAGATGTTGAAGCAAGAGGTCAAAGGTAAAGCAGTGTTAGAGCATGATGATCATGATAACAAGAAAAGCAGGTTGGAAAGAAGAGGCCTAGGATAAAGGGTCTCAAAAGAGAATTGCAGAAGGAAAAAGACCAAAATCTACTTAATGAGGACTTGGATATTGAAGATAGAATTGCTATGGAAATCAATGAAGACACAGAATATTGGCTAGGAAAAGTCAATTGCCATCTAGAGAATATTCTTGACAAGGCTAACAGGGATAACCAGATGTTGTGACACATGGCCCACCACTACCAAACCAGAAACAAGATTTGCAACATCAAGGTCAAGCAAATGAAAAACAAGCTAAGGGAAAAGATGAGAGGGACAACTTGGAGATGCTTGTTGAAGCATTCATGAGAGGATAATATACCTCATTTGGTACTTCTGGACCAATTTTGGGAGTTTTTTTAGCATTTTTGGTTTTTGGTGAAATTTGGTGCAAAATTAAGAAAGTACGCTAGTACGCTTTTTCCTCAGAGCTCCAAATGACATGTGGCTTGCATCTATAGAAATATAATGGCCTCTTCTCAAAACCCATTTCCTCATATTTTCTAGATAGGGCTCAGATTTTGAGAAAAATGAGAAAAAGGGATAAAAAATCAACCTTTTTCCTACTTTTTTTTAATAGGCACTGTGCTTTTGGAGACACCTTGGGAGAATCAGTTTTTGAAGGCCTTCATATGGGTAATTTTCAAAAATTAAAGATGTTCTAGAAACTAGATAGGCAAGGCTAGTTTACCATCCTTTCAGATTTCAAATTTGACTTCAGGAAGGCACCTAAAAGTGGCCTCAAAGTTGGCTCTGAGCTTCTACAATTTTCTGAGATTTTAATTAAAAATTCTACAGTGTAATTTCTCGGATTTCTAGTTTGACTTGGTCAAAGGTAACTTGATGATGTAACTTCAGTAGTTCGAAGTATAGATGATGTAATCATGAATAAATTAGAATGATAGGTTGTTTTTATGGTTAATTAGGCCTCATAAATGAAACAAAACTCAAATCAAAGTCTAAGAGAAGAGTTTGTTTTTGACATTCTGACTCTCACTTGTTGGTTGAGAGATTTCGGGAAATTGTTCCACCACTTAGGGATTCGACCCCTGAAGGTGGGGAAACTATTTATTTTAGTCTATATGTATCATTTCTCATTCAGAGAGAAGGGTTGGACTTTATAGGAGAGATTTTGTATCTTATGTTTTCACTCAGCTAATCAAAGGAGCAGTTACAATTATTTTTCAGGAATTAGAGTGGAGTCAGTTTGTGATGTTCTTTTCTTTCTATGTCAATTTCTTATGAATGAATCCATCTTTATTAACATGTTTTTCTTTCCTCGGTGATTTTCCTTACAATTATATAGGCAAAATTATTTATATTTAAAGCTTTGTTTATGTGGAAAATAATTTGTGTGTATTTCTTCTTCTAGATTAATGAATTCATGGTACACATGCTCATTATGATCTTTTATGATTTTCAGACCCTACACTACATTGACCAAACTCTTATATCCATCACAAGACATTGCTATCTTGCTCCTCTTTATGCCTGCTACTGAAACCCTTTGAGACCTTAACCTTTTTCTCATCCCTGGTCCAGCAACCCAAAAACCCTAAATTTTCAAAAACTCATCTAAAACTATTATATCTAGCCTAAAATCCATTTCTCTTCTAGTCATTGACTCATTGACTGTGAAATCCTTAGAGAGATCCCTCTCTGGTTTAGTAAGGCTAGCTGTTGAACTGCAAGTGGTTTGAAGTTACCTCTTTTGATCTCCTCCTCAACCTGAGACATTGTAGAGGATAACAAGTCTTCTTTCCTACTCTTGTCTTGGATGCCCTACACCTCCTAAAAGAGTATCAAATGCTAGATTATTACCTAATCTTCCTATTCTTTCTTCCTAAGTGAAGACAAGAATTTTGTGTCTATCACTTCCTCTCAATTGAGAAAGTGTTGTGCTATACAACAACCCTCCCCATTTCAAAATTTTTATCCAAAACTTTAACAAGAAATGCATCCCTTTTTTTAGGAATTAGATAAAATCAATAATTCAATAACAATCGCAAACTTTGATTTATCCATACAACACATGAAAATCTTTATGAAAAGGTCTGATCATATTTGAATATTAATCAAGACCTTCTCGTAAAACAAATATAAAAAAAATGTGTCGCGCCCTTTGTTTAAAAGGTAGACTTAAGGCTTCCATTAACAATCGTCAATGCGATAACGCTATCAGAAAGCGTAAATCGCAAGTTATCAAGGAAACATTCCAAGGGTCCATGTAAACCTCCCAATGTGATAATCTGATCGCAATCAGCCATCATTGAAAACATGAAACACATAACAAATGCCCATTTGGAATCCACTGATGTGATTCCATTATTGGAAAAGTGCGCTTTTCAATAAAAGGTGAAATAGTATTGTTAAACGAATGTTTGAGGGTCTAAATCTTAAATCGATTATAAATGAAAAACAAACGATTTATCGATTTCCTAAAGATTATCTCGCCTTCCTATGATAACACACTATTTATCGCAATTGGAGCTATATAAGGAAACAACTAAAACATAACGATTCTACCCCCGATCTGCGATATGCGATTCTCGCTAATCACTGATTGGGAAAGTCACGAGATTCAATTTAAAGAACTGTTACTAATATGATTGATGTGACATATCATTATGGCATTTAAGTAGCACAATTGGCAGTTACTTAAATCATTAATATAGCAGTTATGGTTAAATCCTTCAAGGATTTCATTCGTGGTAATATTAGATTTCTTATTGCTTTTCACGCTTAAATTACCATTAATCTTTTATATTCTGCATTGGGTTTGAACATATTTTTCTCTGTTACGGTTTTCTGTTTATTTTTGTAGAGCAAGTCTGAATTGATGAATCCAACGAAAATGACGAAGAAATCAAAGAAACCAAAGGCCCCTATCATAGCCAAAGAGGAACCAGTTAAAAAGATCTTGATAGCTTATACTACCTGCCTTGGTCTGGGCAAGGCTTCATGGGAAAGTATATACAATTTACTGGAAGTCGAGGATCCGGAATAGATTGAAGAAGAAGTGGGAACAATAGATTCCACTGACAAGTCAGAGAGTACTCTTAAGGAGTTGGCCAGCTCTTATCTTCATAGAATAACAACCTGACCAAAGTATTACCCTACAATGACTTGGTCAAATGGGTAATTGAAAGTATCAACATAACAGACAGAACATTCTTTACGGCTGATGGAAGGATGTTCAGGTCGTTCAGGGCGGATGATATTAAAAAAATGTACCATTTTCCTAAACCATAGAAGTAATACAATAAAGCATTTTTGGAATCCTTCGCTAAGGAAAATGCCGTGGAGTCGGACCCTATTAGATGGTGGAGGAATTTTCCAAACAAACACAAGCATGAATCATCAGGTTTGTACTCCATAGACTCATTAGCATCTCCTTACTGTTATGCTGGTGCTATGATATGTAGACCCTTTGGAGTCGAAGATTCAGCCAGATTTTCTTTAGAGATGGTACCTTTAATGGAGGTTGCAGTTAACTCTTATATCAGGGATTGGGCAACCATTTTGTCTGATAAAATGGCTAACCAAATACTGGATTATAGGAAAAACAGGTTTGTGACTACCCGGGTAATACCCCCGTTTTATATGAGTGCCTACATTTTGGACACTGTCTGTTTCAATTCTAATTACACCATTTTAGATTGGAAATGGACTCCACAAGACCCAAAACCCATTCATATCTATCATAAGGAATTGTAGAAAGCCCATTATAAAAATCATCTTTATAGAATCTGTCATGGTTTCATCCTGCTTGTTCATTATGCTATATTCAATAGACTTGCTCCTAGGTTGTCCGATGAAGCCAATGTCGACTTAACATCAATTGGTAGTTGGTTTGGTGAAGAGAAGTTCACCTACAATAGACTTTTTGGCAGCACTACTGACCCACATGTCCTTCCCTTATACATCCTTGATAAGTTATTTGCTAGAGAAATAACATATCAAATAATAGTAGAAGGGATGTCAAGGAACGTAAAGGAGTCCAAAAAATAGATGTGGCCTTCATTCCCCCTTCGATGTGGTACTTTCACGCTGCATGACTTCAAACATGCAGAGAAGGAATCTGAGAAAATTAAAATTTTAAAATTAGCAGTCATCCCAAAGAGGCAGTATGATCCAAAATCTATTGCCTACAATTTCACTTCTCATGTCAAAATTGTCAAGTTTGAACATGAGAAGGATAATTATGATGATTTGTTTGCTTTAGCAGAGTTATTTTCTCAAGTGAAACAACTGGCAAAAATCAAATTGGGAGCAGAGGGATTAGAGGAAATTGTGAAGTTTAGGATACAGAGATTGGAAACACTGCCTCTGGACTTGTTAAATACTACTTCTATGGTGCAATTAGAAGGCCACTGTGAAGGAAAAAGTATGGAAAAGACTCTTGAAAAGGAAAAAATCCCAGAAAGGGAGCAGATAAAGGAAGGAACTAGTGAGACCCTTGATATGAATATCAATATTGATCCTAATTTACTCAAGGAATATGAGCAGTTTGACCTAATCATCAAAAACCAGAATAAATCCCAAGAGCTCACTACACCAAAATTGCCTACAGTACAAAAGCTTGAAGTTATTAGTGTTCCAATTGAATGGACAAGTGGCCTACCCAGAATTCAGCAGGACATATAAATCATCCTCCAAAATCCTACAGAGGAGATTGTACTAAGAACAGAAGAAATACCACCCCTAGATGTATTCTACAATTCGAAGCATATGGTTGTAGTTAAAAGACAAAGGAAAAAGAGGAAAATTGATCAAAGTCCTCTTCTAACTCCTCAGGCAGAAATGATAAATGTGGTATGGAAAGCAGAAGTCAATCCCTCTGAGGATTTAAAAAAGTTAACTTAGTATGCAGGAGCTTACACAGTGGCGACAATGGAAAAAACCTTAGAGGTCAGCCAGCTGATCATGCAAAAGGATTAGAGGATCACTCAACTTGAGGTGCAATCGGCAGAAGGACAACAAAGGATTAGTTAGCTTGAACAATAGCTAGCAGAGCAGAGACAACAAAATGAGCGATTAATAGGGCAGTTGAAATTGGAGAAATAGAGGATTGATGAGCAAAATATCCATAAACAACAGGAGTTGTCTCAAGAATAAAGCAGGCTTCAGATGATAAGTGAGCAAGAAAAGAAGGTAAAGGAAGATCAAATTGCACAAATGCAAGAGTAGATAGAAAGGTACAAGGGTTATCCACAAGTAAGTGAATTCAGAAAAGAAGCCTCGGAGATAACCAAAGCCTTGTCATGACAATTTAACATTCTTTGCCACAACATATCATTGGCAACCCATTATGCGATATCTCTACATCACTGGTTGAGAAGGCAGTGGACGTCCGACTGGAATTGGAAAAACCAGATGAAAGGATAACAAATTTTCTGTCTTAGCAAGACTCCATAGAAGAAATGGCTGCCAACTTGCCAAAAACACAAGAATCACACAAGGAAATCCTATTTTCGGAATGAGAGTCCTAGTTAATGAAATCCGAAAGAGCAACCTCTAGATGCAGAGATGCAACGAACGGTTGGATGGAATTAGTAAATAATAGTTTACATATGTCTAATTTGATCTCCATCTACTCTCCAGGTAAACTCCCAAAAGCAAAGGCATTGGAACATCATTGGAAACAAGAGCTGGTGAACAGAGAAAAACAGAATGGAGAAGTCCAAAACTTGACATGGGAAACATTCTAGTTTTTTCTAGTCAAGCCACATAGCCAACAAATAGCCATGAAATACCTTTCCGACGCAATCAACTGCATGATCTCTTAACTCTCCGATGCCACCTACATAGCCCAACTACGCTCCAGGATGAGTCAACCTCCAGAAATCTAGCCAATGCTCGCAATCTGTGAGCTACAATCACAAGAAAAGAAGTCGATTCAGTGAATTTGTTCAAGCCCTACTGCATTGCTATTTTTATAGTGAATCCCCAATTTTCATGTCTACAGTTAGAACAAAACATAGCGATTTTTATTGATAGTTAGTTCTTATTTTTATTATTTAAGACCCTTTCATGTATTTAGAAAGGGTCCTCAATTTGTATTAAAACTTGACTTGGGAGTTGCACTTTTGTACTTCTAATATTTTTTTATCAAAAGCTGGACCAAAGTTCTATTTTTTTGTTAAAGAAGCTTTTGCGAGACTTGCACTTTTACATCTTCTGAATGTTTTCTCAAATAGGAAAGCAGAATCTGGGTGTTTTTTACATTAGGAGAAATCAAATGCATACAGTACTAATATCATTGTTTTTGTCTTATTTCTCTATGTGAATGAACATTTCTTAAAACTTTCTATTATTGATATATGTATGTTTTTCAAGCAATTCTTTAGCATATCATTTTTGAAGGTTTTAGAATTGTTATCATTTGGATATATATGTCAATGATATATATTGTGGTGAATGCGATAATGTTTTTATAATTACTTTGTTTAACTTCTTAAACAAAGTAATCATTATAAGAATGCATCTTTCTATTCTACGAATAATCCAACTTTATGATTATTTGTCTAATAGAAATAATAAAAAATCATGTTGTTAACAAGATACTTGGGTTAGATTAGTTATATTTGTATATTTTTGAATTGTAGGATAAAACACTTATCACCTTCGTTACACACTACAAAACAATCACCCATCAACTCATACATCACTGGGAAACTGGTCCCATTATATCTAGTCGGAGCCACCACACCAAACGAAAAAGGAGTTGCACTAAGGTCCGGACCGGGTGGTTTTCCCCGATGTTGATGCAACAATTTTAGAGGCATCAACGTTTTTGGCACTAGGAGGGCATGAACTATGAATGGTGAGCAAATCCAAGTCCATAGCCCATTCTGAGAGTAAATCTCCCTCACCATCTTCTCCAACTTCTCCCTCGCAATCTAGATCTCCAATTTTCAAGCGAGAAGTTGAAAAGACAACACCCGCTACTGAAAACTTGAATATATTGGAGAAATCTTCCCTTGAACCCCCTGAAGTTTAGTCTTTAATTCACAAACTTCAAGATTTTTCAATATCTCAAGAGCAGTCTGATTTATGCCAATGCAGTGTGACTTCGCAATACATTCCTTCTCAGCCTCTTACAAGATTACAGAGCGAAAAGCTTGGTATTGAACCAACATAATTTCCTCTGCCTAGTCGGAAAAGAGCTAGGAAGACACCTTTAGAGTCTGACATTGAGACTCTTTCATCATCATCATCCATTTCATCCAATCCATTGCAAAGTCAACCATCAACTCCCCAACTTCATATCATAGTTCAACAGGGTACAGGCACTCCGACATCCCCTACCCAATCACTTGCAACTACATCCTCACCTTCCTCTGCTGTTAGTGCAACAATGGCACAAAATCAACCACAACCGAGGCCATGGACAAATCCAAGGGTAGTCACAATGCCTGCAACCTTGAATCAATTACCGGCCCACCCTAAAAAGTGGTTGGAAAATTTTAATCCAGATATCGGTATACTAGCAGAAGAACACATAAACAACTTTATGTTGTCAATAAACTTAAATGGAGTGACAGAAGAAGATTTTGTTGTGAGGCTTTTCCCATACACGTTACAGGGAGCAGCTGGATCATGGTATTTTTCATTACCACCAGGATCCATTAATACTTGGAATGCTTTCCAAGAACAGTTTTTGACTAAGTTCGGAGATGATAGGTTCACAACGACATTAATCAACGATCTCTCCAATCTTAAACTGAATCAAAAGAACCCATTAAAGATTTCAACTCGCGATTTAATAAGCTCTTAAACAAAATTCCTGCTACATCTAAGCCTAGTGAAGAGGTTTGAAGCGAATGGTATATTTCTGCTTTACCTTCGAATATAGCCATCTTCGTTGATAGAGCTGCAAAGCCCACCTTAGCAGAGAATATGAAAGAAGCGATCGCCATTGAGAAACGTATTATTGCTTTAGAAAAGAAAACCGCTCTTGAGGAAAGAAAGTCCAAAAAGGTTACTTTTAAAGATGATTCGAAAAAGAAAGCATCTAAAGATCCATACGATATGGAGGGTTTGAAAAAAGTTTTGAAGAATATGTTTAATGAAATGGTGGAGATAAAGAAACAAGTAGTTGAAACCTCCATTAAAAATCCATTTAGGAACTTCAAAAGAGCTGAATTGAAACCACTTAATGCCCTATCTAATGTAGAATCAGATCCAGATAATGATGAGGATGAAGATATAGTCTTGTGATCGAAGGAAACTAAAGAAGATGAGATAGTTGAATGTCACGGTATGTGGGACTTCATTTTGCTTAATTCTGATACCAAGAATGAACAGGAAGCTCTCCCATTCAATACAAAAAGTAAAATCGTTGCAGAGCCTGTTCAATCAACTCAAAAGAAGAAAAATGCAAGCCCTGCTGCCAAAGATAAGGCTCCCATGAAGAAATCTCTAGTGTTGCCAACTCAAAATCAGCCATCATCTTCCAATCCGCCCTCATCATCCAAGACATTGGTAGTCTCTGACTCTATGGACTACAACATTATTGAAGACATGAAGAATACTAGAGAGAATATTTCTTTATTCGAGCTTAGCAAGCTCAAACATCAACAGAAATTGTTGCTCAAAGAATTAAATGTAGTACCTTCTTCTCCTCTTCCAAATGCTGTATTATCCAAGGTGGCTAAAGGAACCGGTAAACCACCATCAAATAAATTAGATGCTACTGATGCTATTTTGATTGGAGATAGATCTAATTCTCATACTCCTCCTTTTCTCTTGACCTATGAGATCTACAATAGAAATATGCACAACTGCTTAATAGATTCAGGGGCTTCATCAAATATAATGCCGCCTCAATTTGCTCAAATTAAACATTGAGCCCCAAAAATCTGTAGTACATATTGTTCAGTTAGATCAAACTAAGGTTCAAGTCTTAGGAGAGGTTAGTTTAGTCACCATTAGGTTATCAGTTGATCCTAGAGTAGTCCAGAGAATCGATATATTGATTGCTGACATCCCTGAGTTTTATGGGTTAATTTTAAGCAAGGATTGGTCTGAGAAACTCCATGGTTACATTTCTACTGATTGGTCTCATATGTAGCTTCCCTTTAAAGGGAAACCAAATCAAATTAAAATCGATCAAGAGAAGCATATGACCCATACTGTAATGAAGTTTGAGCATGAAAATAAACCCATAGCTTTCAATAACAACATTCTTGGAAATTACTCAGCCGAATCATTCTTTGGTAATTTTAATGCTCAATCATCACCTTTTTATGTTAATAGTTTCACATCACAGATAGAAATTTTTTCTCATACAGATACATCAAGGTGTGTTACCATTGTTGAAGAAATTGTAAATAAACCTGTAGATAAGCTTGTATTCTGGTCTTTATATTTTGATGGAACAAAATCCAATGACGGTGCAGGAGCAGGATGTATTTTAGTTAGTCCCGAAGGGGAAAAAACTATGCTATCATGCAGACTAGATTTTGAGTGTACAAATAATACTGTTGAATATGCAACATTGATTCAAGGGCTTTATAAAGCGATAGGCCTGAAGATTCAACATCTAAAAGTATTTGGTGATTCTGAGATTGTCATCAAACAGGTAAGGAATACTATCCATTGCCTTTTAGGACATCTCAAGCATTATCAGTCCTTGGTTCAAGACCCATATCTCATTTTCTAGCATTTAATATTTCTCCTATTCCCAGATCTCAGAATGCAACAACTGATTTATTAGCTAATGTTGCTTCTAAGCTCCTTCCACCCGAGGATTATAGTCCTGATAGGTTTTCAGTCAAATTAATTTTTAGACCATCTGTTCTAGACAATGTCACCAATTGGAGGATATTTAATCATGATGAAGACATTTTGAATTTCTTAACTTCTGAGAAATCTTATGATGACCAGATTATTGATGAGAGTGATTATGATCTTCAAATAAAACAAAGACAGAATGATAATTCCATACCTAAATCTGTGGTCAAACTTGAAGATATTTATGATATCAAGGATAAGTTTAAACAATTCACTAATTCAAAACTTCAAAGTTCTACTTTGAGGTTTGAATTAATAAATCTTGGCACTGAGGCCAAACCACAAAATATTAATCTGGGACTAGGGCTCACTTCAGAGGAAAGATTTTCTTTTATCAGATTGTTAAAAAATATATATATATTTTTTTCTCGGAATTATGACGATCTAAAAACATATGATACTTCTATCATACAACATACAATTCCAATGATTTCTGAGGAAAAACCTGTGCAACAAAAATTGAGGAAAATTCATCCAAATCTGGAGAGCCAGATCAAAGCAAAGTTGAATAAACTCTTGAAAGCTAAGATAATTTTCCCAGTCAGACATTCTAAATGGGTTTCTAACTTAGTACCTGTTAGGAAGAAGAACAGTGATATTAGGATTTGCATTGATTTCAAAAATCTCAATAAGGCATGCCAAAAAAATAATTTTCATTACCAACAATGGAGTAGACACTTCATTCAGTTGCTAGTTCTGAATTAATGTATTTTCTAGATGGTTTTTTTGGATATAACCAAATACGGGCACATCCAGATGACAAACGAAAGACTACATTCAAAACCAAATGGGGAACATATGCCTACCAGAAAATGCCTTTCAGTTTGACTAATACTTGAGCTACTTTCCAAAGAGCAATGGATATAGCATTCAAGGGTTTGATTAATAGGTCAGTTGTTGTTTACCTAGATGACATAACTGTCTTCTCCAAGAAAAGAGAAAATCATTTACATGATTTGAAACAAATTTTTGAACAATGTAAAAGGTATGGGATTTCATTAAATCCCAAGAAAATCATTCTTTGCTCTTGATGAAGGTAAACTCTTAGGGTTTATCGTATCTAAAGATGGCATTTACATTGATCTAGAAAGGATCAAGGAGATTTATGATATTCCTCTGCCACACAATAAAAAATCAATGCAATCATTTTTAGGTCAAATAAATTTTGTAAAAAGATTTGTTCCTGATTTTTCGCAGATTGTTTTACCTTTATAGACCATGATTAAGAAAAATTCAGTTTTCAAATGGGGACATAATGAAAAGGAAGCCTTTGATTCAATCAAACAAGCAATTATTAATGCTCCTGCATTGAATACTCCAAATTTTTCTAATCATTTTATTTTGTATACTTTAGCATCCGAAACATCTTATGTAGTTGTGTTAACACAGATCAATGATCAGCAAGTTGAAGCACCCATATCCTTCTTAAGTTCTAATTTACAAGGTGATGAACTTAATTATTCTGAAGTAGAAAAGCAAGCTTTCACTATGTTTAAATCTATTAAACACTTTAGGCCATTCCTCCTAAAAACTCATACAAAAGTAATAGTCCCATTCTCAACAATGAGACAATTGCTAGTCCAAAGGGAAGTAGGAGAGAAGAGAGCCAATTGGGTTACAACATTACAAAAATACGATTTAGATATTAAACCAGCGAAAATTGTAAGAGGTCAAGGTTTTTGCAGGTTATTAGTAGGAGATTCTAACATTCTAGAACATGAAGATTCAAATAAACGAGATAAGTATCATGAATTATGAATCTCAATATGCAGATCTGACCTTTTATTTAAAAAATGGATATGCTCCTCCTAGTCTCTCTTACAAAAACAAACGTGCCTTAAGATTAAAAGTAAAACACTTTGAAATCATTGATGATGTGTTATTTAGAAGGAATTATGATTCGATTTTGTTAAGATGCCTTGAAAAAACTGAAGCACAAAAGGTGTTGCAGGAAATACATAATGGTCCAGCAAGTGGACATTTTGGAGGTGATACAATAGCTCACAAGATAATACATGCTAGATATTATTGGCTCACTTTATTTAAAGATGCCCATGACTATGTGAGGAAATGCAAAATATGCCAAACTGCCAGTGGAAGACAAAGGAAACCAACCTTTTCCTTACAACTAGTCAACATTGAACAACCATTTGAACAATGGGGACTGGATATCATAGGAGAGATTGTTCCAAATTCTTCCAAGCAACAAAAATATATCCTTACAACCACAGATTACTTCACGAAATGGGTAGAAGCAATTCCTTTGAAGGTAGCCAATTTTGATGCAAACATTGAATTCATTGATCAATTCATTATTACCAGGTTTGGCGTACCTAATGCCCTCATTTTTGACAATGCATCTTATTTTTCTGGAAATACCATACTTGAATTTGCTCTCAAGAGAGGATTTAAATTAAATTATTCTACAAACTACTATCCTCAAGGTAATGGTTTGGCAGAATCAACTAATAAAAATCTTATTAAGATTATTAAGAGAACTGTTGACCAGAATCAAAAGAATTGGCACAAGTCTTTCATATTTGCTTTATGGGCAGACTGCATAACTCAGAAAGCCTCAATAGGTACTTCTCCATTCAACTTAGTGTATAGGAAAGAAGCCGTAATACCAACAAACTTAGCACTCCCATTTCTAGCCCTAGTGTAATTTATTGAAGAAAATCCCTCGTCTTCTATTCAATTAAGATATGATCAAATCCTTAAATTAGAAGAGGAAAGGGAGAAAGCCAAAATTAAACATGCAAAACATCAACAAGTTATTAAATCTTCTTTTGATGCAAATTCTACCGGCCCAATTTTTTTACAAATTGGTGATCTTGTTTTGAAATGGGACAAAGCGCACGAAGACAAAGGCAAACATACTAAATTTCAAAAGATGTGGCTTGGACCATTTCAAATCATTGAGAAGATAGGCTCATCAACGTTCATATTGCAAGACCTATCAGGAAAGAGAGATTATCTTCCTGTCAATGGGCTTATATTGAAAAAATTCTTCACTTAAGGAGGTAACTCCTTCTTACTTGTAAATATTCATTATGCAACTTTTTTTATTTTAAATTTTTATTTGTAGAAAATAAGGTTGTAAATAGTCTTCTATTGACCTTTTACGATTGGAAAGTTAGTTAAGGAAATATTGTAAATACTTACTTTCGATAGATGGAAACCTTTAAGGAAAAGACTGCAGTTTTAGAAGGTTAGATAAAAAATAAAACTCTAAGAACCTCTTTTAGATTTGTAAAACCTTCACAAGCCTTGAAAATATTGTAAATCATTCCAAGTTTTAAAGAGCTGATAGAGATTATTTGTAAAAACGTAAATACTTTTCCAAACCTAGCATCTACAACTCTAAAATTGTCATCCATAGACTCTTAAGGAGAAAGTCATTCACCCCATCCATCAAGTTTATGATTTTCCAGAGTGTAATTATAAAATATGTCTGATATAAAAGATAAGAGGTCTCATCATGAGCCTGCTTACCATGATCATAGGGAACTAATTAAACTGACATTACCAATACTGCATATCAAAACAGGGTAATGGCTTATAATCATAGGACAAGGTGTCTCATCACGAGCCAGCTTGTTCAGTGCAATTACAACCAGTGAATGGCATTGTCAATAGCTAGCCACCAAACCAAGACAATGGCTTTTTATCTTTTAAAGAAATTGAAAGAATAGAAAACGCAAAAAGAAAAAATATGTGTAAACACATCTTTTTGAATTTATCTTTCAAAAGTTATACTCTTAGATGGATGGGACAATGAATGATTAAATGGTTAAAAGGTAACCCTTTTGAGACTATAAACCTCTGCTGGCAGCAGGGACACTACCTGTGAAAACAAAGTAAACTTAAAAGCTAAGTTGGAGAAGCCCCTTACTGTATTTATACCAACCAATCAAAGCTTGAATAAGCCCAGAATGTTTTTAGTTTTAAGAATGGAAAATGAATTACGAAAAAATGTCATTATATTCAGAGCCAGTTTTTATTTAACTATTCTTAGATTGTTTTCTTTATCTTCAATGGTTTCCAAATTAAGAAAGTTATAGATATTACACTACTTTCTCAAAGATAACTGTTTCTCCCAATGAATCGCCAATTGTTGTGCTATACAACAACCCTCCCCATTTCAAAATTTTCATCCAAAACTTTAACAAGAAATGGGTCCCCTTTTTTAGGAATTAGATAAAATTAATAATTCAATAACAATAAAAAACTTTGATTTATCCATACAACACGTGAAAATATTTATGAAAAGGTCTGATTCAATTTGAATATTAATCAATACCTTCTCATAAAACATATATAAAAGAATGTGTCACACCCTTTTTTGAAAAGGTAGACTTAAGGCGTCCATTGGCAATCATTGATGCGATAATGCTATCGGAAAGTGCAAATTGCAAGTTATCAAGGAAACATTCTAAGGGTCCATGTAAACCTCCCGATGCGATAATCCGATCACAATCGGCCATCGCTGAAAACATGAAACACATAACGAATGCCCACTTGGAATCTGTCGATGCGATTTCATTATTGGAAAAGTGCTCTTTTGAATAAAAGGTGAAATAGGATTGTTAAACGAATGTTTGCGGGTCTAAATCTTAAATGGATTTTAAATGAAAAATAAATGATTTATCTATTTCCTAATATTATCCCGCCTTCCTATGACAACTCACTATTTATCGCAATTGGAGCTATATAAGGAAATAGCTAAAACATAACTGTTCTACCCCGATCTGCGATATGCGATTCTCGCTAGTCTCTAATCGGGAAAGTCATGAGATTCACTTTAAATGACTATTACTAATATGAGTGATGTGACATATCATTATGGGATTTAAGTATCACGATTGATAGTTACGGAAATCATTAATAGAGAAGTTATGGTTGAATCCTTCGAGGATTTCATCTGTGGTAATATTAGATTTCGTATTGCTTATCACGCTTAAATTACCATTAATCTTTTATATTCTGCGTTGGCTTTGAACATATTTTTCTTTGTTACGGTTTTTTGTTTCTTTTTGCAGAGCAAGTCTGAATTGATGAATCCAGCGAAAATGACGAAGAAATCAAAGAAACCAAAGGGCCCTATCATAGCCAAAGAGGAACCAGTTAAAAAGATCTTGATAGCTTATACTACTTGCCTTGGTCTGGGCAAGGCTTCATGGGAAAGTATATACAATTTACTGGAAATCGAGGATCCGGAATAGATTGAAGAAGAAGTGGGAACAACAGATTCCACTGACAAGTCAGAGAGTACTCTTAAGGAGTTGGCCAGCTCTTATCTTCACAGAATAACAACCTGACCAAAGTATTACCCTACAATGACTTGGTCAAATGGGTAATTGAAAGTATCAACATAACAGACAGAACATTCTTTACGGCTGATGGAAGGATGTTCAAGTCGTTCAAGGCATATGATATTAAAAAAATGTACCATTTGCCTAAACCATAGAAGTAATACAATAAAGCATTTTTGGAATCCTTCGCTAAGGAAAATGCCGTGGAGTCGGACCCTATTAGATGGTGGAGGCATTTTCCAAACAAACACAAGCATGAATCATCAGGTTTGTACTCCATAGACTCATTAGCATCTCCTTACTCTTACGCTGGTGCTATGATATGTAGACCCTTTGGAGTCGAAGATTCAACCAGATTTTCTATAGAGATGGTACCTTTAATGGAGGTTGCAGTTAACTCTTATATCAGGGACTGGGCAACCATTTTGTCTGATAAAATGGCCAACCAAATACTGGATTATAGGAAAAACAGGTTTGTGACTACCCGGGTAATACCCCCGTTTTATATGAGTGCCTACATTTTGGACATTGTCTGTTTCAATTCTAATTACACCATTTTAGGTTGGAAATGGACTCCACAAGACCCAAAACCCATTCATATCTATCATAAGGAATTGTAGAAAGCCCATTATAAAAATCATCTTTATAGAATCTGTCATGGTTTCATCCTGCTTGTTCATTATGCTATATTCAATAGACCCGCTCCTAGGTTGTCTGATGAAGCCAGTGTCGACTTAACGTCAATTGGTAGTTGGTTTGGTAAAGATAAGTTCACCTACAACAAACTTTTTGGTAGCACTACTGACCCACATGTCCTTCCCTTATACATCCTTGATAAGTTATTTTCCAGAGAAATATCATATCAGATAATAGTAGAAGGGATGTCAAGGAACCTAAAGGAGTCCAAAAAATAGATGTGGCCTTCATTCCCCCTACAATGTGGTACTTTCACACTAAATGACTTCAAACGTGCAGAGAAGGAAGCTGAGAAAATTAAAATGTTAAAATTAGCAGTCATCCCAAAGAGACAGTATGATCCAAAATCTGTTGCCTACAATTTCACTTATGTAAAAATTGCCAAGTTTGAACATGAGAAGGATAATTATGATGATTTGTTTGCTTCAGTCGAGTTATTTTCTCAAGTGAAACAACTGGCAAAAATGAAATTGAGAGCAGAGGGATTAGAGGAATTTTTGAAGTTTAGGACACAGAGATTGGAAACACTGCCTCTGGACTTATTAAATACTACCTCTATGGTGCAATTAGAAGGCCACTATGAAGGAAAAATTATGGAAAAGACTCTTGAAAAGGAAAAGACCCTAGAAAGGGAGCAGATAAAGGAAGGAACTAGTGAGACCCTTGATATGAATATCAATATTGATCCTACTTTACTCAAGGAATATGAGCATTTTGACCTAATCATCAAAAACTAGAATAAATCCCAAGAGCTCACTACACCAAAATTACCTACAGTACAAAAGCCTGAAGTTATTAGTGTTCCAATTGAAGGGACAAGCGGCCTACCCAAAATTCAGCAAGACATAGAAATCATCCTCGAAAATCCTATAGGAGAGATTGTACTAAGAACAGAAGAAATACCACCCCTAGATGTATTCTACAATTCGAAGCATATGGTTGTAGTTAAAAGACAGAGGAAAAAGAGGAAAATTGATCAAAGTCCTCTTCTAACTCCTCAGGTAGAAATGATGAATGTGGTATGGAAAGCAGAAGTCAATCCCTCTGAGGATTTAACAAATTTATCTCAATATGCAGGAGCTTACAAAGCGGCGACAATGGACAAAGCCTCAGAGGTTCGCCATCTGATCATGCAAAAGGATCAGAGGATCACTCAACTTGAGGTGCAATCAACAGAAGGACAACAAAGGATTAGTCAGCTTGAACAACAGTTAGCATAGCAAAGACAACAAAATGAGTGACTAATAGAGCAGTTGAAATTGGAGAAACAAAGGATTGATGAGTAAACTCTCCATAAACAATAGGAGTTGTCTCAATAATTAAGCAGGCTTCAGATGATAAGTGAGCAAGAAAAGAAGGCAAAGGAAGATCAAATTGCACAAATGCAAGAGCAGATAAAAAGGTACAGGGGTTATCCACAGGTAAGTGAATTCATAAAAGAAGACTTGGAGATAACCAAAGCCTTGTCTTGATAGTTGAACATTCTTTGCCACAACATATTATTGGCCAACCCATTGTGTGATATCTCTACATCACTACTTGAGAAGGCAGTGGACGCCAGACTAGAATTGGAAAAAACAGATCAAAGGATAATAAATTTTCTGTCTTGGCAAGACTCCATAGAAGGAGTGGCTGCCAACTTGCCAATAATAAAAGAATCACACAAGGAAATCCTGTTTTCAGAATGGGAGTTCCAACTAATGAAAGCCGAAAGAGAAACCTCTAGATGCAGAGCTGCAACAATTGGTTTGATCGAATTAGTAAATAATAGTTTACATATGTCTAATTTGATCTCCAATTGCTCTCCAGGTAAACTCCAAAAAGCAAAAGCATTGGAACATCATTCGAAACAGGAGCTGGTGAACAACGAAAAACAGATTGGAGAAGTCCAAAACTTGACATGGGAAACATTCTGGTTTTTTTCTAGTCAAGCCACACAGCCAGCAGATGGCCATGAAATGCCTTTCTGATGCAATCAACTACATGATCTTCGAACTCTCCGATGCCACCTACACTCCAGGATGAGTCAACCTCCAGAAATCCAGCCAATACTCGCAATCTATCAACTACAATCACAAGAAAAGAAGCTGATTCAGTGAATTCGTTCAACCGCTACTGCATTGCTATTTTTATAGTGAATCCCCAATTTTCATATCTACAGTTAGAACAGCACATAGCAATTTTTATTGATAGTTAGTTCTTATTTTTATTATTTAAGACCCTTTCATGTATTTAGAAATGGTCCTCAATTTGTATTAAATCTTGACTTGGGAGTTGCACTTCTGTACTTCTAATATTTTTTTTATCAAAAGCTCGACCAAAGTTTTGCATTTTTGTGAAAAAAGCTTTTGCGAGACTTGCACTTTTGCATCTTCTGAAGGTTTTCTCAAATAGGAAAGTAGAATATGAGTGTTGTTTACATCGGGAGAATTCAAATGCATACGATACTATTATCATTGTTTTTGTCTTATTTCTCTATGTGAATGAACATTTCTTAAAACTTGCTATCATTGATATATGTATATTTTTCAAGCAATTCTTTAGCATATCATTTCTGAAGGTTTTATAATTGTTATCATTTGGATATATATGTCAGTGATATATATTGTGGTGAATGCGATAATGTTTTTATAATTACTTTGTTTAACTTCTTAAACAAAGTAATCATTATATGAATGCATCTTTCTATTTTACGAATAAGTCATCTTTATGATTATTTGTCTAATATAAATAATAAAAAATTGTGTTGCTAACAGGATACCCGGGTTAGATTACTTATATTTGTATATTTTTGAATTGTAAGATAAAACACTTATCACCTTCGTTACACACTACAAAACAATCACCCATCAACTCATACATCACTGGGAAACTGGTCCC
>APFE031550029.1:6554-25404 GCA_000404065.3 Pinus taeda
TTTAATTTAATGTACATTTATTTGAAAATTATATAAAAAATTACATAAAAGTAATAAATTAAAGATAATTTGATTTCAAAACAATTATACTATACATACCACATTCTAAAAATATAATAAATAAATAGATATAAATTATTATTTTTTGGTTGGCCTAACTCTGGATTTGAACTTTGAATCTCATGCTTTTACATAATAATTCATAACAAGGTGATTGTCAATTGAGTTACACTCCATAAGCTAAGATTTGTTTGTTTGTTTGTTTGTTCTTTTTTTTTTTTAAATATTTGAAGAATTTAAATTACTTCAATGAAAACTTTCATATTAATTTTGCAAGAAAATTAGGTACTATATGACAATAAATATATGATGTATATGTATAATGTTTGTAATATGTAATATGTATATGTATATGTATATGTTAATATATATATATAATATAATTATATTTATATATATATATATATTATATATCTATATTATATATATAATATTATAATATATATATAAATTCCAAAACTATATGAGTACAGACGAAATCCAAAAAAAGTTGAAAGATATACAAATCCTCAATTAATATGCATTCAAACCTTCATTGATTTGCTCAGTCTTGTACTGCATGTCACAATTTTTCTTTTCAACTATAGCAAATAATATCAAAGTGAAGTAATAGAATTAAATTTAAGTTATTCATTTATAATATTTTAGCATTTATATTTTTCTTATTGTAAAAGAATTTCCTAATATATTATAAAGTTGTATATAATAGATTATATATTATATATATATATATATAGTATATATATATATATTTATAATATAAATATATATAATATATAAGTCTATAATGCAATTTAGTATTTTTTGATATTAATTTATCGTTAGGTATTGAAATTTTGGTAAATATTTTCATCTACTAATTAGAAAACCATGAATGCATTATTAAGAAATCAAGTAATATTAGTAATTACGCCATAAGGTGTTCCCTCTGGAAACAACTCCCCTCTCACATTACGTGTACATTTTTGGGCCTTTGATTTCTAATGTTAGACGATTAAAATAGTTTCAACCATGTGATTAGTTACAAGTTATAAGACTGGTAGCGGGTAGCGCTTGCTCTGCACTATCCATTGTGAAACACTTCTGCTACTAGAATGCTTCTGCTACCAGACCGAGGGTGAAAAACTGGGGAAGAAGACGATGGCTGATGGGATGGGGCGATGGCTTATGCGCGACCATGACTTTATTTGCGATGGACTGTTCTCATAATAGTTTGTTTTGAGCCCCACTGGAAATGTTGTTCTACTCTACTGCTATGGGAATCCCCTTGTTGATTCCTCCAATGATTTGATTTCTCATCATTTTCCTCCCAAAACTTTGTTCTGATTAGATCTTTTAGAAAAGAGAGTTCTCCTTACAGGAATTCACCGAGAAAAATTGGTAGGTAGAGGGCTTTTGCTTCCATGTTTTTTGTGGGAAAGGAGAACAGCTAACAGAAGGCATGCACAATGTACAATTAGCAGGTCCTACTCAAGACTAACAGAAGGCATTCGTCAAAAGGGGAGAGGGAGAAATTTTTCAAATTGTAGATTTGGGCTAATCCGAAATAGTCTTCAGAATTGTTTAATGCTTCTATCTTATCTTGGCAAGCAGAGGGCTTTTGCTTCCATGTTTTTTTCCCGGGAAAAGCGAATAGATAAATAAATTTAGAGTTGTCGATTGCCACTCATGGTCCCAACATTTTCTAGAAAAGAAAAAACAAGTTTGTCTCGCTCTAGCTGTAATAGTTCTGGATCAGAGAGAAGTGGATAACACGCTCAAACCCCTGAATATGAATCGAACTTTAGTGGCGGGTGAGTTTTGAAATCGAAACTTTATTAATGTCCACAAATTATCAAAGTTGGTAAGTGGGACGCATGAATTCTATCTTATCCGTAGGAATTTGCAGGCTTAGCCATTTTTTCTCATTTGGTTGTTGCCAGAATGGCTGATTCAAAGTTTCCCTTTGTGTTTGGATATTGTCTGACCCATGCGGGTAAGGGTCCATACACAACTTTCATTTACTATTGCAGACAAAAGAATTTGGTTAATAACCTTTGACACGAAGGAATAAAATAACACTATTTGTGAAATTAGGTATTGCCCGTGTGATGTCCCATTGCTTTTAGCATCAGACTGAACCTGTAAACTCTTAATATATCCTAACAAGAAATGTCAAGAAAATATGACAATTAAAAGATATTAATAAAAAATGAATTAAGACCTGTGGGAGCTATCAGACAAGGGTTTACATTCTAGGGTAGATGTGATATTTGTCTAAGACTATTTTTAGAGAGACAGTCTTTTCTCTTTGAGTCATGGATTGGATACTTTACCTAGTCATGTCAGATCTAAACACAATTCCTTAGTAGTAATGAATATCTATTTAGATGGGGATGCAGAGATACTGAAAGAGCATCTCACTAGTTTAGTCAGTTAGTTACCATCATGTCAGGACATATCCATTTCTTGATATATACAATCTATGACAATAATTGATTTACTACTTATGTACTTCTGGTTCAATTTTTTTTTCAATGTACCTCAGCTTTTTGGTTGTAATTGTATAGCTAGGTTTTTAGTATGTTTGGATTAAGGACCTTTGAAGACAGAATAGGAGCTATTGTCTTCTGTTATAGAATACAATTATTTTTTTGCATGGAATTTACAATCAATGCAGTTCAAACTAAATGAAAATGATAGAGGCTTGAAAGAACTTTCACCCTCAAATTTATCGCAAGATAGTGACTCTTCTCTTTTGTTATAGGATACCGTTATTTATTTACTTGGTTTTCACAAGAAATGCAATTCAAGCTAAATGAAAATGATGGAGGCTTAAAGGAACTGTCACTCTGAAATTAAGGGAATCATCCTTTTTCTCTGTTTAATTAACTCCAAAAATTTCAACCAAGTGATTGTGTTTATCTACAAGTAACTTTTCTCTCATGTTAAATGACATTAAACCATTGGTGTCTATATCTGCTGCCCCAAACAGTTTGGGAAATTAGTGGTTACTGGCCTTCTCATATTACTAATCTTTAGTCCATCTTTGAAATGAAAATGGGACAGTTATCTCAAACTTCTCTAAATCTAGGCCAACCAGAACAGTATCAGGCTAATCAGAAGGTACACAGAATAGAACAACGGATATAAGAGAGGGAGATAAAATAAAGAACAATGACTTATTCAACCTGATGTTTTGTTGTATAACATTAGTCAAACATGCTAAGAGGAACAATTTATTGTAGTGAAATTACTGGTATAAGGTTTCTAGTTTCCTTTTCCAAGCACGAATTGCTCTGAAATTGGATGATTAGGATTTTGCATATTGCAACTGATTGATGTGCTTTTGATGCTATGGGCATGACTAGTTGGATTTTTATGTAATTTAAATAGTTTTACTATCGATGTTGCTGAAAGATCCTACACCCTAAACTGTTTAAGATGGTAAATTATATCACAGATATCTGGTCATACAGTTGGTGAAGTAAAGACTATTGCTGACATGCATGAAAGGAAGGCCAAAATGGCCCGTCAAGATGATGCTTTTATTGCTCTTCCAGGTGATTTGATACTTCGCATTTTTAAGAAACTTTTTGGGGTATGATATATAGGATGGTTTTCTGTTAGTTGCAATTAATTTTTAATTGCATCTTGAGAAGCCAGGTGCACTGCATAGCCAAAGCGTTTTGTTCTGCACTGAAATTGTGATCCAGTTAAAACTTCATGTGGATACGGGAAAGGGAAGACTGAAATCGATAACTAAAGCGCTTGTTCCTAGGGGTTATTAAGAGGCAGGGGATTGAGTTCCAAGAGCAAATTAAAAGGTAAAGGAAACACATGTAGTTGACCTCGTTAATTGAGTACTAGAGCCCAGTCGAGCAAATCCGATTCCAGGCGAAAATATAGTGTCTTAATCATGAGCATCCTCAGGACTTCCAACTTCGTAGCTTGCTGGCATCCCTATTTCATTTCTCTATCCCTACCCCACATAGATTGAAACCGAGTTGGAGTTGAAACAGACCCAGTTGAATAAGCTTCTTAATAACCACCATAAGTTACTATCTAACCACCACCATCAAATGAAGAACAGAAGCACGAGTTTAAGCCATGGCAATGACTATTTTTATAGCCATAGTCTTTGGTTCGAAATATTTGGTTCTTGGAAGGCAGAGGGTTATTCCTTCCATGTTTTTTTCTAGGAAAAGCAAACAACTAAATAAATTTACAGTTGTCGATTTCCACTCATGGCCCCAACATTTTCTTTTTCCTTCCATGTATTTTTCTGGGAAAATCCAACAACTAAATAAATTTACAGTTGTCAATTTCCACTCATGGCCCCAACTTTTTCTGGAAAAGAAAAATTAATCCATAGTTGTCGATTGCCACTCATGGCCCCAACATTTTCTGGAAAAGATAAAACAAGTTGGTCTCGCTCCAACTACAATAGTTTGGGTGCAAAGAGAAGTGGATAACACGCTAAAACCCTGAATATGAATCGAACTTTAATGGATTGGATACTTTACCTAGTCATCTCAATATCTGCACACAATTCCGTGGTAGCAATGAATATCTATTTCGTTGGGGAAGCAGAGACACTGAAAGAGCATCTCACAAGTTCAGTTAGTTACCATCATGTCAGGACACATCCATTTCTTGATATATACCGTCAATGATAATAATTGATTTACTTCTTATGTACTTCTGGTTCAAATTTTCTTTCAATGTACCTCAACTGTTTGGTTGTAATTGTATAGATAGGCTTTTAGTATGTTTGGATTAAGGACCTTTGAAGACACAATAGGAGCTATATCAATAGGAGCCTGGTGAGAGACAAATCCTTTGATATTCCATTCCCTAATTTCTTCAAGATTTTGTTGATTGAAGGTGGTTATGGGACAATGTAAGAGCTGCTAGAGATGATCACATGGTCACAGCTAGGCATTCATGATAAGCCGGTACATATCCATTGTTTAACATTGAATTGTTTCAGAGTTCATTTAGTGCCCTTACCATTGATCTTCACGAGTATTGATCAGTCATAACTTACTGAAAGTGCAGGTGGGTTTACTTAATGTTGATGGTTATTACAATTGCTTGCTTTCCTTATTTGATAAGGGTGTTGAAGAGGGATTTATAAAGCCTTCTGCACGGCATATTGTTGTGTCTCCTCCAACAGGAAAATAACTTATAGCCAAGATGGAGGTAGGGAGAATGTTATGGAAGTGATTGTAGATTGATGTTTGTAGTGTCTAGAAAAGAACATGGTCAGGGATTGGTATCCAAAATAAAATGTTATCATTAATGGATTAGAACTTTTGACTGCTTGCAGTGTCTAGAAAAGAACATGGTCAGGGATTGGTATCCAAAATAAAATGTTATCATTAATGGATTAGAACTTTTGACTACTCATCGTTTAGTTATATTTTCATATATTCTGGTGACAGGGATTAAAAACATTTGTAGTTTGGCTATTCTATGCAGGAATATGTACCTATACACTACAGGGTTGCTCCTCGAAGAAATTGGGAAATTGAATGACTAGGATACCCTGCAGCCTCTGATTTTCATTCATAATAAATTTGACCTGGCTTGGTCCCCAATTGTGGGCAGTTGTTTGTTTTGAATGATGATTCATTGTTGTAGCATTTGTAAATTATGTGGAATGAACTATTCCATGGAATCTAATTACGGGCATTAACATGATTGTAATATATGACATTGATATTTATTTGATATTTTAATGTGTCCTAAATGTGTTTTGGGTGTTTTTGTTTTCTCTATAACCAAGAGCACAGTGAATGCTGAATAAGCTGGGCAGAAGCTCCTCAAAATAATATAAAAGAAAATTTTAATTTCTTACTATGTTTATTTGTATATAGTTGAGTATGTGGTGAGAGTATGTACATCTTTATAGATTTTGGTAGTCAAATCGTTGCATGGAAGTGGGTCCTTTATCCTACAAAGAAGAGGTCCTAAAAATATTGTGTATTCAATCCCTCTGTGAACCATGCTTTTGTGGAGTGTTGTGTATCCAATCCCTCTACGGACCGTGCTTTTGTGGAGAGTTGGCAATTTGCAGCCACATAGTGTTGGCAATTTGCAGTCAACTTAGATGCCCAGATAGGAAAAAGACATGAGATAGTGTTATAGTTCTTTACATGATTAATATGTTTGCATAAACTAGAGAGATCGAACATTCTACCCTGTGAACTGTATAGCATTTAAAACTTTCGAGGAAAAGGTCTGATAGAAAGCTCCCTTCCATATTTGTAGGATTAAAATCTTAGTGCGATTGCTTTACCCGATGAATGGATGTAACAAATGTGATAGTTTATATTACTTGGCTAATAAAGCAACAATATATGAATGGTAATGGATGTGTCCATGGTATTGTAGTTTCATTTCATTCATACAATGTTGGTTAAACAGCCATATTACAAGTAGATGAATTATGATGATCGAATTTGTCAATGGCCAATATGTCTGTTAAAGTGAACATAGATTCTAGAAGATGACCTAGAAGCATCAAGCATTGAATCACTTCTTGAGGGAAAGAATGCGAGGTGTAAAATATCTAGAAACAAAAACAAGTCATGATTATGGAGATGAAAGTAGTAGTGTGGCATGTGCAAATGGGGAGGAGGATGATTTAGATTATGTGCTTCAACAACTATTGTCAATGCAGCAAGAAGGCAACTTGGGCAGATGTCAATGCAGAAGAAAAAGATGTTGATGAAGAGGAAAGGATTAGGTGTGTTGGAAAGGCCAACTTAGACAAATGGCTCCAGAATTCGCTGTAGAACATAGAGGCATGAGAACAACATTGTTACAACATCATTGTTGCATTATATGGTGGGATTATTCTCCAATTTATGCCTTATGGCGTTTCTTTTGCAACATTTGGTGCAATTGCTAGTTGATATCATTTTAAAATCTAAGAATAATGATTGTGTGATTTATGTTCCTCACTTGTTAGAGATATATATAAATAAATTATGATGGAGGTTGAAAGAGTACCTCCAGCATAAACACCTCACTTTTTATATTTCACGATTATTAAAATTCTTAAGTTTAACACTTATTGAAGTATGTAGATAATCATTCCATAAAATTATGCCTTGGCTTAACCAATATGAAAATGATATGAATGAAAGTAATCTTATAGAATAAACAGCCCAACTGGCCTAACAATTGCCAAATATTCAAATGTGTTACAACCAAGTGAGCTTTAGTCTCGTATAGCAATTTAAAAATTATAAAAGCACATAATTCATACAGACCTTTCCCCAAATTTCCTACTTCAGTTACTACCATCATTCACAACTTTGTCATAGATCAAAATCATTTCACTTGATAGAAATAGTAAGTACTATTGTATGCATGCAATATAGGAAGAGTTAAGTTAAATTAAGGAAAGCAAGTTAAGTCTAATATTAGAATTCAACTGAGTCAAAGTTAAACAGTTATTACCTTGTCAAGAAAAGCTAAGTTAAGGAAATGAAAAATGTCGATTTATGTTAAAGTCAAGCTAGAAAAGTTTAGTTAAAGCGTACGTCATAGTTTCCGCGAGGAAAAGAAAGTTAGAGTTTGCATGATTCCATATTTAGAAAGTTTAGTGTTTATATAATCATGGTTGGGTCATTGTAATGTGAAGTAAGAAGAGAGAATAGAATCAACTTGGTGGATGTATTTGAGAGAATAATTAATGAATAGAACAACTTTATTCAAGAAAAAACTTGTGTACTTATTTGCCTTGTGTTTGCATGTTTATCTCTCCCTATAAAGTGGTATTAGAGCAAGGTTTAGCAAGGTTTAGAAGAACCAAATGAGTTAAGAAGGTCATGAGATACTTCCGCTAAGAGCCTTGGCTATTATGAGTAGTCTACAAATAAAATTTTGAATCTATTGATCTATAAGTAGAAAATAGAGTTCAGTGAGAGTTTCTAAACCCAACTACTAAAATATTAGTGTGAGTAGCCTATAGATCCACCACCATATCAAGAGGAAAGAGCAACCACCACTGACCAAAGAAGGAGTATCCACCATAAGTTGTAGCCATTATCCTCCATACAAATCTACATAGAAGAGCTTAGAAAAGTTGCTAGCAGTTGTTGGGAGCTACCGTTAAAGTTAAGGTTAAAATGTTTAGTTTTAAGGATAATCAAGTTTATGTTACTTTAATTTATAGAAGGATGGTACAACAAGGAAAGAATACAAAAGAAAAAAGAAATATGACAATCATGGGTCACAAAGCAATAATGAAGCAAATTTAGAAAAGAAATCAAAAGGAAGAGCCAAAGTATTTCAAAGACCTCATAGAGGGTCTCACCACAATTAGGCCATCTAAAAGACAAGTAGATGAAGTAGAACACTTTGAGGATGAATGGATCAGGATAAATATGGTAACACTTTCAAACTTTATTCGTAAACAATTTAATCTTTGGGAACTGTCAAATTGAAAAATTTTCTTCAATGTAAAGAGTTGATTGAATATTGGTCTAATAACCCATATGATGAAGTATGTGATTCCTTAGTATTGAATCTTATAAAACATGCATTGGATGAGAAGTCCTTGCGCAAGGTAGCAAAATATACATCTTCCTTGGAAGCATGGAAGACCCTAGGAGTAGAATTTAGTATAAAGGAAAGTGAAATAAAGCAACAAATTATGTTACAGTCTATTGAAGAATCAATAGAAAGTCAACCGCATGTTTGAGAGTAAATGAGCAAGAATATAGGAGGAAAATAGAGCTTGGAGAGCCCACTCAAATATGGATAATGGTCATAAAGACTATAAAAGTGAAACCCATCATGTAGACATGCATATGGATGAAGGAGACCCATAAAATATTTCAGCGTGAGAAGTTGAAGTGCCTACATGTAAACTAGAGCAAGAGCATATAGATTCTCAAGAACCCCACTATAACATGGATGGTGAAGATGAGGGTGAATCCCACTGTGATGAGAGACATGTGGAGGGTGACTATGGAGTGAGTTGTGAATTACTAAATCCAACAATAGACCTTGCTAATGATGGTGAAGCTTCCAATAAAGAAGTGAATAACATGTGTGATCTCTTTGCCAATATGATTGTAGTTGATGATGACCTCTTTGCATCAGAGTTTGGGGAATTTAAGTTTAAGAATAACAAACATAATTTTTCATATGAAGTAATGGTTTGTAGAGTTGAAATTGCATCTCTCATGAATCTAGAAACAAATAATGGAGTTGGTGAAGTTGAAATTATTAATGAGCACATGCATGCTCAAATATCTCACCATAGTGTGGATAAAAATTATGTTGATGAAATTTGTGGTCTCTTTATTGAAACAAGGACTGATTGTGGAAATATGGAAAGTGCCATGTTTGATGAAGAACTGAAGGTTGAAGCTACCACTGTAGCAGCAAGTTGTGAAGCAATAATTAGAATTTTTCATGAAGTAGTGTGTGATCTAGCTTCAATTAATGATTAAGAAGAGGATATAGTCATTCATGAGATTTTGATGAGAGTATCCATTAATAACATAACAATGGAAGATAGCCTCAAGGAAGTTGAAGAGTAGAGAAGCAAGAAGAAGTGGAGAAAGTTCTAAATGCAGAGAATAATGAAGATGCTTTTAACATTTATTTTGAGTGTGCAAGTAGATAGGACAACAATTCGGTTACAGTTATATATGGAAGAGAAGATGAAGAAAAGGATGTAGGGAAGGGCATGGAAGTTTTTGAATATGAAGATGAAACCATTGAAACAACCTTTCAAAAATGGAACCAAGAAGAGATCAAATTATACTATCAAGAAATATGGTAGAAATAAGACCAAAAATATGAAGTGGAAGAAGCATGACAAATTTCATAGTTTGAAGATGAAGAGTTGTGGTAGTAGTCGATGTGTGAACGAATCATTCAAGAGGAACCTATAGAAGATAGGTTCTAAAAGCCTAAATTTCTTTTTAGAACAAATATATAATAATTGAAAGAAAAATTGCAGTAGCAACAAGTGAAAAAATATGAAGCTTACTTCAAGATAGCACAACTGAAAATGAAGCAGTTTCAAGGGTATATCATATGGAAGAAAAGAAAAGAAAAATTGCATTTAAAAAAAAAATTGAGTCAATTTTTGATTGAAATGTTAGCATGCATAATTGAGTCAGGATTAAGTTAAGGTTAAATCATATGGTTGTAACTAACAGAGATTTTTAGAAATAGTAACTACTCTCATATGCATGCAATGCATGAAGAGTATATTTAAGTTAAGGAAAGCGATTTGAGTCTAATATTAGAAGTCAAGTGAGCCAAAGTTAGAAGATTAATGCTTTGCCTATAAAAGTTGAGTCAATAAGAACTAAAATGTGGAGTTAAGTTAAAGAAAAGTTAGAAAAGTTGTTATGCTCTTAACCTGCAAAACGATACTAGAATACTAAATATGCGAAGAAATATACCCAGAACATAGAATAGTGAGTAATAACAGCAAGTATTTTATTATTCAGAAAGAAATGTTCACTTGCCTCTTCGATGGGGCAACCTCCAATAGAGCAGAGCTCGATGACAAAATAAGACACGATTCTCCTCGCAGGGAGTCTCTATCCTTTATATATGACTCATACATGCAAAACCATGGATCAATACCATGGTTTTTATTAATACCATCTATCTAATACCATGGCCCATTTGCAACTAACTGTGGTCCCGTCATTAAATGCGGGTTAACCACTTACAATTATTAATATGGGCTTTATTAACTCTTTACTATGACTCGATCCTACTACATAAATAAGGGGGTTAGGGTGGGACCCTAACATGCCCTCCCCCTTAAGAATAGCCTTGTCCTCAAGGCTGAAGCTGCAGAAACTGCTGAAGAATAGTGGTTGGTTCCCAGGTTGCATCTTCCGGAGAGGTGTCTTTCCACTTGACGAGGACTTCCCTGATCATACGTCCATGCATGTGTTGTTCTCATGTGTCTAGGACCTGTTCAGGTTGGAGCCAGATTGACCCTTCTTCATCCAATTCAGGTAGATTGGTTTGAATTCTGCAATTGTTCCCGATCACTTTCTTGAGGCATGAGACATGGAAAACTAGATGGATTTTTGTAGTGGGTGGCAAAGCTAGCTTGTAGGCCACTTCTCCAATGCACTGAAGTACTTGATATGGTCTGTAGAATTTTGGAGATAGTTCCTAACAACCCTTGTCTTTGAGTGATGTTTGCTTATATGGTTGCAGCCTCAAAAATACCTGATCCCCTTCTTGAAATTGGCACTCTGAGCGATGCTGATCTCCCTATTCCTTCATGCGGTTTTGAGCTTGATGAAGATTCTCTCTAAGATGGGAGAGCATGGTTGTGCAGTTTTGTAGGAGTTGATCCACTGCTTGTAGCTTTGAGCACCCCTTGATATAAGAAGTAGGGTAAGAAGGGAGTTGACCATAAATTGCTTCATAGGGAGTCACTTTGGTGGTGGCATGATAGTTGGTGTTATACCACCATTCAGCTAGAGGTAACCATTGTGCCCAAAGATGTTGCTTTTCTGAAGTGGAACACCTAAGGTAGGTTTCCAGACATTTGTTGACGGCTTCAGTTTGACCAGTCGTTTATGGATGATAGGAAGTATTGAGTTTTAGTTGGGCGCTTGGTAGCCTGAAGAGTTCCTGCCAAAAATTACTGGTGAAGATCGGGTCACGATCAAACACAATAGAAGTGGGCATGCCATGCAATTTGAATATCTAATCCATGAAAGATTAAGCAACCAAAGTCAGTGTAAATGGGTGGGGTAGGGCACAAAAATGAGCATACTTAGAAAGTTGGTCCACAACCACCATGATGACTGACTTGCTTCCTGACTTTGGAAGACCTGTAATGAAATCCATAGAAACCTCCATCCATATTGATGCCCAGATGGGCAATGGTTGTAATGTGCTTGGTTCTTTAACTGTCTCCCCTTTGTGGCGTTGACAGACATCACATTCCGCTACAAAAGTAAGGATGTCCTTTTTCATGCCTATCCAAAAAAATGATCTTCTAGTGCGACCATAGGTCTTCTGAAAGCCTAAATGTCCTGCAATGGGGGATGAGTGCAATTCTGCGAAAATGTGGCTTTTGAGGGTGGATGTTGGTGATATTACAACTTTATCCTTATAGCAAAGAATCGCATCCTGCCACGAGTAGCCCTTGGTGGAATTTGGATCCACCTGCAATTGAGTAATGAGTTGGGAGAGCCAGGGATGTGAAAACCATTCCCTACGAGCCTCTTCAATCCACTCTGGAATGGGAAGGGAAATTGTGAGCAGGGTACTTTCCTCCTCAAATTGGCGACATAATGCATCTGCTACACTATTTTCGCGCCCTTTCTTGTAAATGATCTCATAATCATATCCCATCATTTTGGCGAGCTAATTATTTTGTTGTGGGGAGGATAGGCGTTGCTCCAAAAAATATTTAAGACTGTGATGGTCTGTGTGGATTTGGAAATGTCGCCCCAGTAAGTAAGGTCGCCAGTTATCTACTGCATGTAAGATGGCCATCATTTCCTTCTCGTAGGTAGATTTCCCCAGATTCTTCCGACTTTGTTGTTGGCTTGTGAAGGCCAAGGGTCGACCTTCCTGCATTAATACCACCCCAATACCCATACCCAAAGCATAATATTTAATGACAAAAGATTTGGTGAAATCAGGTAGTGCTAAGACTAGAGTGGAACACATGGAATTTTTTAGAGATGTAAATACCTGTTGTTCGTCATCATTCTAGAAGAATGAATTTTTCTTGAGGAGTTGAGTGAGGGGCTTCGCAATGTGACCATAACTGTGGACAAATATGCGATAATAGCCTGTGAGACCTAAAAATCCTCTCAAGCTCTTCAAGGTCTTAGGTTGAGGCCACTCCTGCATTGCTTGGATATTTTTGGGTCCACCTTGACACCTTCACGCTCCACAATGTGGCCCAAATAATCAACTTCTTCCATGCCAAAAGAACACTTGGACAACTTAACAAATAATTTATGCTTGCAGAGTAGTTGCAAGAGCAGATCTACAAGTTGAAGATGTGCGGCTCAAGTGCAACTATAGATGAGGATGTCATCGAAGAAGACAAGGACAAATTTCCGGAGATATGTTTTGAGAAGGTGGTTCATAAGGCTCTGAAAAGTAGAGGGGGCATTACAAAGACTGAATGGCATGACCAAGAACTCATAATGGCCTTCATGAGTTCGGAAAGAAGTCTTTGGAATGCCAACTTCCTTCATGCGAATTTGGTGCTAGCTAGAGCGAAGATCCAGCTTAGTGAAGAATTGAGCCCCATTGAGTTCATCCAGCAAATCATCAACAACCGGGATGGGAAATTTATCTTTGACTGTCAACTTATTGAGGGCCCTGAAGTTTGGACACATCCGCCATTCCCCATTTTTCTTGAGCACCATGACCACCAATGAGGAATAAGGACTAATGCTGGGACGAATGACACCTGCTTCCAAAATTTCCTTGATTATTTTTTCTATTTCATTCTTTTGGGTGAACGAATATCTATATGGGTGCACATTTGGTGGTTGGGCCCCTGGAACCAAGTGTTTGGTCAATTTAGTGTGATCTAAATTGCTATTTAAAATGTCAACCCGGGGTTCGTAAACTGAAGAAGTGAAGTGTACTATATGTACTAGATAACCATTTCCTTAGGCTTTTGTCGTTTTAAGCTTTTTTGTTTTTGGATTTTATTTTTCCTTAATGTGTGATGGTAAAAGTGAAGTGTGGATTGTAGATGGTGATGGCTTCTAAACTTGAAAGTGCTCAAAAGAAAGCTTTGCAATAACTAAAATGAAATCAATTCTTAAGAGAAAAAAAATGCATCAAATGGTGAACTAATGACAATGGCCTAGTATCCTTGCTGCTGAAAATGAAAAGAAAGCAAAAATAACTCAAAATTAAAGCAAAGCAGCTAATTCACACTACTTTAACTTTTCAGATCGTTTTCCCTTCGGCTCAATCTACCTAGTGGGAAGTAATCATAAGCAAGTTAAGCAATATGATATCTAACTATTCAGGAAAGTAAATTGCATAAAAGAAACTAATCACACTACTTGAATTTTTCAAATCCTTTACCCTTCAGCTCAATCTACCTTGGGGAAGTAATCATGAACATGTCAAGCAATGTGATAACTAAATGTAAATTGCAGAAAAGAAACTAATCACACTACTTAAACTCTTCTAGTCCTTTACCATTCAGCTCAATCTACTTTATGGAAAGAAACCATGAGTAAGCAATATGACAACTAAATCACACTACAATTAGTAATATTCAGATTCTTTGCTCATATAGTCATTTGACCACAGAGAGAAATCATAAATTGATGAGCAGTATGATATCTAAGTAGAAGAAAAATAAACAAGAAAACCACAACTTGAAAAGGACAATGCTGAATTTAAACTTCAAAAAATGAATGTTAGCAGGAAGGACAAGATGATCTCATATGCCAAAAGTTATCAAAAATATTGAAAAATTGCCCGGGCTGCCTAAGAGAACCTGTAGAAAAGCACTGATCAGTTTACAGTTCTAAGAAAACAAAGGTGAAGATATGAACAACAGAAACATAAAACAACATATTATGTACAAGCTAATGATAAAAACAAAAACATAATGAAACTAAATAAACACTTTACAAGGCTTCAGTGTGCACGGGCCCTCTCTCACTTCAGCCAATCAAATAATCACATGGCTATCTTCAGAAAAGTCTTCTCATGTATTAAAACAGCAGCATATAAAACAGTGGGGTGATAAGATAACCAGCAGCGCGGAATTACATAAACAGTTCAAGGTTTTTTACCTATCAAAAAGCTTTTTTATAGCGTTCAATGACGCGTTATTTATAATGAAAAAATACTACAACTAACTAACAACTTCTACACTATTAACTACGTTGCCATAGACACGTAGATCTCTTCAGCCAAGATCTAGTGTAACTGTCGTCATGTTTCTTAAATCTTTGGAGTGGTTGGTTGTTAGATTCATGTTTTAGGAACGATCTCCAGGTGTATTGGTGCCTTCGTGAGCTGAGAACTATGCCACGTATCATTCACGTGCCCAAAACAGTGACATGCCACCGTTGAACTCTTTGGCTGGCCTTGTCTTTGACTTTGGTTGACCGCGGCCTCTCATGGATGATTTGCCCGATTTGAAGGGACACGTTCCATGTCGCTGCTACCTGGAGCTTGCCCATGTAGCTCATTTCTTCAGAGGACACCTGGAGGATGGCTTTTAACAAAATAGTTACGGAATCCTGTGCTGGCTTTTAACAAGTTTCCACAGCTGCATGAACAAAAAAACTAAACCAAACAACATTCATAAGTATAGTCAGAAAACCATATAAACAATCCTTTTGAGACTATAATGCAATGATTTAACCACTGGATGAATGAAGTGAGTGGAGAATGAGGGATAAGAGGGTGTATATGAAGGTGCAAGGTTGAGGCTCAACATACCCCCACTGTGAAGGTGTTGCATGTCCTCATGCAACCAAAATTGAGTTATTTCCCCTTAATCCATATGCTCTGAGGCTTCTGCAAGGAAATCTAGTCCTCTTTTCTTCTTCTTTGATGCCATCATCATCACCATCCTTGGCTTTATAACCAGACATTTGAACTTGAGGTTAATTAATGCTCTGCTTAAATTTTTGCATTTCTTCTTCAATATTCTGTTTTTCTTCTGCCACAGTCCTAAATGAAGCATGGTATTATCATGGACCATTTTGTCTACCTTGCCCTGCTCTTTAAGTGCTTCATTTTCTTGTATTATGTGTCTATTTAGGACTTCTAGCTCAAATACTTCTTGTTTCAGAGACTGAACCTATCCATCAAGTGGCAGAGGGGTACTTGGTCCCACAGCTGATTGTTCTAAGGATTCCAGGTAATTGTATACCTCTTGCTGATTAGGTTCTACCTCAGGTGACTTCCTCTGTCTAAACGCAAAATCTGGTGGAGGAGGACTGCTCTCTCTTTCTGGCCGAAAAGGACTTTCCTCTCGTGGAGGACTTGTTTCAAGGCTTGGCTGTTCTGGAGATTTCTCAAGTATTTCTTGACTTAAATCAATAAAGTGGGACTGATCTCCCTTGGTTTTCTTCCATTTCCCTTTTAGCCTTGAGCTCCTTCTCAAGGATGAACTCATACTTGTCTTTTCTGCACTCTGTTTTCCTTTCTGCTGTTTCTTGGCCATGGCAGCAGCTTTAAGATCTACTAGCCTTTCTGACAGAGGCTGGTAATCTTCTTCTAAGGATTTCTCAGGGGATGGAGAGACCTCTTGAGTGGTTATTTTGCCCTTTTCTTTCTTTTGTTTCTTATTCTTGGGCTGGTCTTCTTCCTCTTTTTGGACAGTTTCTTCAATTTCTTTTGTAGGGGAATCTTGAGCTGTAACATTTTTCTCCCTCCTCCTACTTTTCCTTGGGAGTTTTGGTGGACTACTTCTAGAGGCCTCGGATGGCTCTTGGAAGTAGTTTCTTGTTAGAAATTGTTCCCAAGTAAACTTAGTTTTCTTTAACTGATCCTCAATCAGAATTCTTATGAACCCATGATGGTAAAGATGTGGCTCAATGTTACCTACATGCTTTTGAACCGTAACACTCATCTTCTTGAAACTTGCTAGCAGAAAATGTGGCAAATTAAGAATGTGGCCATCTATAAAATTCATCATTAACCTCACATGATACATGTACATAGAGCCAAAATGACCCTCACATGTGATAAATTTCTATATGACCAACAATAGACCAGACCATTCTTCTTTTAATACATGCACAGGGATGCCTCTGGTGAATACAGTGGTATCCATACCTTGATTTCATAGCATGGTTCTCCAGATTTGATCATCCACGCTTCTATTTTTGAACCACCTTTCTCCTTCTTGAGGTAGGCCCGTAGCTACTGCTATTGTGGCCTCGGTCACTGCAAACTTTAAGTCTCCAACCTCCACTGTTTGTCCATTAAAGGACCTTGCAAAAGTTTTAGTCACTTCCTTGTTATACCCCTTGAATTTCTGAATAAATCGGAGCCATTTGGCTTTCTTCAATAACTCCTTAACTTGGGGATAACCCTCCAAGTATTTTGATCCTTCCGGCTCGACTCTCAGCAATTTTCCCATCCTCGGCTTTAAATTCACTGAGGGTTCTTCTGCGTATGAGGGTTAAGGAAGAATGGCTCTGTTACAGGGTTTTTAGGAGAGATTGTAGTGACTGCAATCGGGGTTTAGGATGACTGTAGTGGTTGCAATCAAAGCGTAAAGAAAACTGTAGTGACTGCAGTTGGAAACAGAGAAATGCCCGAATCACAGGAAGAACAGTGGGTGAGCAGTGGTGACCGTGACCGAGTTCATAAAATGAAACATGAGTTTATGAGGGGATTATGATATGAGTGGAGTAACGACAGGATTCTCCCGAGTCGGATGACTATGTGTGAGATTTACACGTCTCAACAGACGGTTGCGGAAATTATGGTAGGGAAGATCTGTAATACAATAGGTCACGTCTTAGGAGTACGGGTAATAAATAGAAGTGTAGTCATTTTTGAGTTTGAACTCGGAGTAATAATAAGACCATTAGGAAAAAAGAATGCGAGGTGTATGGAATGGTATCGCGGAATAAGAATGGTAGTGGGTGAATATATTAAATCATTGCACATAGAAGAACCGGTTATGGGATAATAACTATACATAATGATGACTTGAAGTGTTGTTTGATAGAGATTTTTGATCATACCTTTGGACACTTGTCATTCTTTGCTCAAGGTTTCCAACCAGTTGCTCTTTTTTTTGATATTTTGAAGATTCCCCATGTCCTTAGCTCACGCACACCTGCATTTCATGATTTTGGCACTAACAGTTGTTTGTATTTTGAAAACAGAGTGATGTTGGCTACGGAAATCATTTCTAGCTGCGGAAACAGTTTCCAGTTGCGTAAACGGTGGCCAGCTGCGGAAACTGAAACAACGCCCCCTAATTTGCACAAAGATAGTTTAGAGGAAAACAACTGAATGAAAATAGTCCTGAAGGGGGACTTTTATTGATGAAATGGAGTGGAATGAAAATGGAGTGAAAATGGAGTGAGAATGATGATAAGAGTGAAATGGAGGTGGAATGTAATGGAATGAGTGAGTGAGATGGAGTGAAGATGGAAAGAACATGAGAGGATATTTTTTTGGAAAATATAGAGTGTCAGGTGTCCCTGATTTTCACTCCATATTTTCTGTATAAGACTGCCAATCCATGATTGTTTTTCAGGCTTATACATTTTTTTTTCTTTTTTTTTTTTCTTCAAAAACTACAAGAAACCAAGATTAGGCTTATGGGGAAGAAGGATTCTTCTCCACCAGCCTTATTGCAGAATTCTTTTGGAATATTTTAACAAACTCTTCTCTGGAAAGTGGCTTATGATAAACTTTCAATCGGTGGCCATTCACAATAAGAGGAGTCTGAAATTCATCAATGGTCTTGATTCTTATTGCTGCATTGTCAAAGACTTTATCAATCTCATATGGCCCAAGCCAATGAGTCTGAAATTTTCCTTTGAAGTCTTTAAACTTGGAATCAAACAGTAAAGCCCAATCTCCCTCTTGAAACTTTCTCTCTTTAATATATCTGTCATGCCACTTAGCTCTTTAATGTTGAACTAGATCAGTTCTTAGAATTGCATCTTGTCTGATCTCATCTAGCTCATTCAATTGTTCCATTCTGTGCTTTTGGGCTTCTGATAGATTCATCCCCAACTGAACTGTTATCTTGAAGGTCTTGACTTGAAACTCAATGGGGAGCAGGACTTCTTTACCATAAACAAGTTCATAGGGAGAA
>APFE031550029.1:36723-52255 GCA_000404065.3 Pinus taeda
GCTTTTTAGTTTGTTTTTGGATTTTATTTTTCTTTAATGTGTGATGGTAAAAGTGAAGTATGGAGTGTAGATGGTGATTGTTTCTAAACTTGAAAGTGCTCAAAAGAAAGCTTTACAATAACTAAAATGAAATCAATTCTTAAGAGAAAACAAATGCATCAAATGGTGAACTAATGACAATGGCCCAGTATCCTTGCTGCTGAAAATGAAAAGAAAGAAAAAACAACTCAAACTTAAAGCAAAGCAACTAATTCACACTACTTTAAATTTTCAGATCCTTTGCCCTTCGGCTCAATCTACCTGGCGGGAAGTAATCATAAACAAGTTAAGCAATATGATATCTAACTGTTCAAGAAAGTAAATTGCATAAAAGAAACTAATCACACTACTTGAATTTTTCAAATCCTTTACCCTTCAGCTCAATCTACCTTGGGGAAGTAATCATGAACATGTCAAGCAATGTGATAACTAAATGTAAATTGCAGAAAAGAAACTAATCACACTACTTAAACTCTTCTAGTCCTTTACCATTCAGCTCAATCTACTTTATGGTAAGCAACCATGAGTAAGCAATATGACAACTAAATCACACTACAGTTAGTAATATTCTAATTCTTTGCTGATATAGTCATTTGACCACAGAGAGAAATCATAAATTGATGAGCAGTATGATATCTAAGTAGCAGAAAAATAAACAAGCAAACCACAACTTGAAAAGGACAATGCTGAATTTAAACTTCAAAAAATGAATGTTAGCAGGAAGGACAAGATGATCTCATATGCCAAAAGTTATCAAAAAGATTGAAAATTGCCCGAGCTGCCTAAGAGAACCTACAGAAAATCACTGATCAGTTTACGGTTCTAAGAAAACAAAGGTGAAGATATGAACAGCAGAAACATAAAACAACATATTATGTACAAGCTAATGATAAAAACAAAAACATAATGAAACTAAATAAACACTTTACAAGGCTTCAGTGTGTAGGGGCCCTCTGCCACTTCAGCCAATCAAATAATCACACGACTATCTTAAGAAAAGTCTTCTCATGTATTAAAACAGCAGCATATAAAACAGTGGGGTGATAAGTTAACCAGCAGCGCGGAATTACTTAAACAGTTTAAGGTTTTTTACATATCAAAAAGCTTTTTCATAGTGTTCAATGACGCATTATTTATAATGCAAAAATACAAAAGCTAACTAACAACTTCTACTCTATTAACTGTGTTGCCATAGACACGTAGATCTCTTCAGCCGAGATCTAGTGTAATTGTCATCATGTTTCTTAAATCTTCGGAGTGGTTGGTTGTTAGATTCATGTTTTAGGAACGATCTCCAGGTGTGCTGGTGCCTTCGTGAGCTGGGAACTATGCCACGTATCATTCACGTGCCCAAAACAGTGATGTGTCATAACTGAACTCTTTGGCTAGCCTTGTCTTTGACTTTGGTTGACCGCGGTCTCTCATGGATGATTTGGTCGATTTGAAGGGACACGTTCCATGTCGCCACCACCTGGAGCTTGCCCATGTAGCTCACTTCTTTAGAGGACACCTAGAGAACGACTTTTAACAAAATAGCTACGGAATCCTGTGTTGGCTGCGGAAAACTGTGTTGGCTGCAGAAACTAACAAGTTTCCGCAACTGCATGAACAAAAAAACTAAACCAAACAAGAGTCATAAGTATAGTCAGAAAACCATATAAACAGTCCTTTTGATACTATAATGCAATGGTTTAACCACTGGATGAATGAAGTGAGTGGAGAATGAGGGCTAAGAGGGTGTATATGAAGGTGCAAGGTTGAGGCTCAACACCAAGGTGATGCTATGATCATGTTCCCCTCTCGAGGGTGGAAGCTCATGAGGCTTGTCAAAGACTAGCAAATGGTTATTTAAAATTTGTTGCATCTTAGGATGAATCGACAGAGAATTAGGTTCGATGGCCTAGATGGCATTAAATTGAGTTATAACTCCATGATGGCCCTTTTTTATCAATTTTGCCATCCTATGTGAGCTGATGATAGAGGGAGCTCCTGCCTCGAGTCCGCGGAGGGTATGTGTGGAGTTGTTCTGCTTAAAGCTCATATATAACTCTTGGAAATCCATTGTGATTGGCCCAAGAGTGCGAAACCATTCAGCACCGAGGACAATGTCGCACCCTCCCATGTGTATGGCAAACATGTGGGTCTTCAACTGATAATCCTCCATTTGAAGTTTGAAATTTTCATAGCGGCCTTCACATTTCATTGTTCCCCTATCACGCATGTTAGCTAACTCGGACTGCGGGACTGATGTCTGCTGCTGCTGCAAACCCCCTTTCGAGATCTGATCTAGCTGAGATTATGCGTGATCCCAAGATAGAAAAGGGAACTATGGTCTTGAGGAGTGTCAGGTGCTACAGATCGCAATAAACATAAGGGTCTGATAGTAGTACTCGGCCCAATGTTTCAGGGCTCTAACTAAGGAGGATCAATCGTACCCTTAGCCATACAACCTGACTACCTATTGTACGATCAAGTAATCTCTCCGAGTGCTATTCTCGGTGTACTATAGTAGCAAGACGGCCGACATTCTATCTCTGGCAAGGTTTCAAAGGAGCTAAGGGGCTTTCGATATACCCAGAGGGTACTTGGAAGACAGTCTGTGTGCGGGTCTTTCTAATGCGCTACTACTCGAAGGGGTACCCACAGGGGTTACAAGGGAGTCCAACAAGCATGACCACCTCTTGTATTTCTTGCGTGCATGCCTCCCCAAATATGCAGGTTTATGCACTCAACGACAAATCCCATGGTTTAAAGACACCGGAACACGTCTCTAGCCAAAAAAACATTTTGCTAAGAAAGGGAGATCCCACCTGCCCTCGAAAGAGCTCTGATACCACTTGTTATGCTCTTAACCTGCAAGATGATACCAGAGTACCAAACATGCGAAGAAATATACCCAGAACATAGAATAGCGAGTAATAATAGCAAGTATTTTATTATTTAGAAAGCAAGGTTCACTTGCCTCTTCGAGGGGGCAACCTCCAATAGAGTAGAGCTTGATGACAAAATAAGACACGATGTTCCTCGCAGGGAGTCTCTATCCTTTATATATGACTCATACATGCAATACCATGGATTAATACCATGGTTTTTATTAATACCATCTATCTAATACCATGGCCCATTTGCAACTAACTTTGGTCCCGTCATTAAATGCGGGTTAACCACTTACAATTATTAATATGGGCTTTATTGACTCTTTACTATGACCCGATCCCACTACATAAATAAAGGGGTTAGGGTGGGACCCTAACAAAATTTTAGTTAAAGTGTGAAGTCTTATCTTTCACGAGGAAAGGAAAGTTAGAGTTTCCATGGTGGGGCATATTTAAAAAGTTTGATATTTATATATCTATGCTAGGGCCATTGCAATGTGAAGAAAGAAAAGTGAATAGTCATAGCTCAATGGATGTATGTGAGAGAATAATTAATGAATACAAATTCTTTATTCAAGTAGAAGCTTGCGTATATATTTGCATTGAGTTTACATGATTATCATTGGCTATGAATAATAATAACTTATGTCCCTACACTTTCTCATGTAATAAAATTGTGTCATGACTTGTGCAATGACCCCCTAAATCATGCTAGACATTAGGTGATTGCACACTATCCAAACCCATATAAGCTTATACATTGCCCCTCCAACACCTTCACCAACTCTTCATCTCATGTTAGCACTTATAATCCAAATGGTACTTGGTCAAATGCTTGTTTCCATTTTGAGTGGGTCCATGTTTTGTATTACATACTTTTCCCAAATTATATCTTGGCCCAAATTGTCTCAATATCCATTTGTGCTCATTTGTGCTCACCTGAATCATGTGTTAGCCTGCCATGTCCACTCTAGATTATTCAACCCATTCTAATGGCTACCTCTCTATGTGTTTGCATGCTACCCTTATCTATTCATCCCATGTGCTACACATTACCCTTGTATTTGTACTAGACTTGTTCTATCATCTAGTGTGAGCCCCTTGATGCTTTACATGCCATAAAAAGGAGAATAAATGTCTAAGGATTGTGCTTGTTATCATTGCATAATATGTTTATTGCTCTCATTTACCTAATATGATTATGTTAGGTCCCTGTACTACTAGTGTAACCCATTATTGTTATTAGTGCAACCCCCTTATTGTATTATTGTGCCCATATAGTCCCCATGTTGTTATTATTGTGCCCCATAGAAGCCAACTATTGTTATTGTTGTGTACCTACAATATTATTGTAATGTAGGCTCTGATTATATTAGGACCCTTTAGAATCCTATATATAGAAAGGAGGTCTTGTCATTTGTATCATCGAAGAACTATTCATTTGTGTAATGTAAAGGAGGTTTCCCCCTCGAAGAGGCTGATTTTGAATTCATTGATCTATCTTTTCTTCTATTATATGAGTTGGTTACATAACATTTGGTATCAAAGCTTTGGATTCTAGGGTTTCATTGCTTCAAATAGGACATCATGGAATTTTCGTTATAACTTTTTTATATGAAGTTTCAAAAGTTAGAATTAAAACCCACTTGAGCAGAAATATTGATGAACCTTGGGTAAGAATTTTAGATCTTGTCCTGCTATTTTTCGGAGATATGATCGAAGGAAGTTAAGGTTTTTGTTGTCTCTCAAATTATATCTCAAACAGGTGACCTAGAGAAAATCGTCATAACCTTCTCTCTTAGTATCAGATTGGAATTTCATAAAAATTTACAGAAAGAGGATAGACTATAGTTTTGTTTATATCATTTCTAGGTTCGAAGGTCGAAACAATGACATGTGTCACTTCATACAAGTTCACTCTACTGAACTAGTCTATAATCAAACCATCGTGGGATATTTAGAACAACTCTTTCTTAGAGAATCCAATCTTGATCAAACTTGTGGGGTTGGGAAGATGACTCAGAGGGCTACCACAGGATGAAATTCCATCACAGCAACCATCCATCAATCACTTAGAAGAATAATATTCCCTTCAGACTTAATAGAGGTGGTTGATTTAAAAAAAATAAAATTCAACTTTGGTTCATCCACTTAGGCTCGATATAGAGACATGTAGGGTGAATTAATAAAGGCTCTCTTCATGTTTTTACTTGTAAATGAATGAATTATCTATCTATGACCTAATGGATGAAACTATAGTTAATGTGTTGAGGCATCAATGCTTCTTAGCAATTCTGAGATGAGTATGAGACCTGTATCCTTAGATATGTTGTTTACACTTGTATATTACATATTTGTGACATGTTTGATGAAATGCTTGTCATGGATAGTAGGGGATCAATCAAGGGCTGGTTCAAGTATTTGAATTTTCATCATTGTTTCCTTGTTATATTTTTTTTCTAAATCTATCATTCAATTTTGGGAAGTAACCTGGGTTCTGGGCCTAAAAACGTGGCACAAATCCCACGTACATTGGCACAACATTGAGAAAAATAGTCCTGGGACACTGGCAGGCCTTGTCATGAGAGCCTCCAGAGCCTCCTGGATGATGCCAGGCCCATAACATGGGATCATCGAGAGGTTAAGTGGTCTAAAACCTCAATGGGACCCAGGGGCTGGTTCCCAAAAAGGTTGGGATGGTTCTTAGGAGTCTTGTTGCTGATATGGAAGGTCTATATGGTGTTTTTCCATCGGCTCCACTTCCTTAATGTGACTTAGGAGGTCGAATCATATCATAGTAACTTTTCATGACATGCTTAGCCTGGTTGGCTAGTTACTAGGGTAAATGTGGGAAGAGCGTGTTACATTTGTGTTTGTACAGGTGAATCTCTCGAAGGATTCGATAGCATGCTGGTTACCAATCAGTTTGATTGGGAGATATTGGGAATCCTTGATATGCTGAATCAAGAAGTTTTGAGGATTTGTGAGTGAAGCATTGCCTGGGAGGACATCTGGCCAGTACGTTGTGTTGATGTCTAGGACCCAAAGTTGGAAAGGTGGCATAGATTATAGAGCTTTGTTTTTGGATACACACCTAGATATTTGGGTTGGTAGTTAGCAAGTAAGCCTGATGGTAACTAGAAAGGTTGAAATCTTGAGTCCAGCTTATTACCACTTGAATAGATTTCCCTGGTCAAGAATCTAGTCCATGGAATTGCAGTGCCTAAATTATTGAGAGACTGATGGATAGATTGCCTTGGTCAGGAATCTAGTCCATGACATTGCGGTGCCTAAGGTTCTTCATTGTTCATATATTTTGAGATATTCCATTGTACTTGTATATGAGGAATACCTCCCTAGTTAAGAGGGAGTGGTGGAAAATGTAACTATGTTTAGTCTTCATTAATGTATTTGAGTCATCTTGTAATGTACTTGTCGAAAGAATAAAGAAAATAAATTTTATTTTTATTATTGTGACTTATTAAAGCATGTGTTTCATGCTTGGGTCACCATGTTTTAGGTCAAAGCCCCCATTGAGGAATTATATGATTTATTTTGAGTCAATAGAGTCATTGTACTTTTAAATAGACCCTTCTTGGGCTTTTGAATAATGTAAAAAGGTTAAGTATTGAATCAAATATGATTTATGTATCCTCCACACCAAGTTGGTGTAGAAGAGATCAAATCAACCTAAGGACCATAATTTGACCTCACATGGAGCCTATAAATACAAGAACATCAAATTCATTTTGAACACACTCTTTCAAAAGAAGTTCAATATCTCTTGTAGCTGGAAAAAAAGGTGTGAATTTTGTTGTTTGGAAGCCAAAGGAAGTGTTAGTTGGGTGGAGCCTAAGGAGAAGAAGAAAATTGAAATTTTGGTACCTCTCTCTATTTGTTTCATGTCTTGGATTGGGAGATTGAAGTCTTCCAAGTTTCACTATTGTAGGAAGCTGCTACTTAGTGGAAGTTCGTGGAAAGGGGTCGAAATTCTGGGAGGCTGACTTGGTGTGGAGGGAAGGTCTGGTCTTGGTCTAGGGTGAAGAGTATCAAAGAATACTATTGAAAGGAATAATTTCTTAATTGGGTTTTCACGTCGAGGGGGGTTTTCGCTGGAATAGTGACTATATCTGGTGTTTATTGTTTTATGTGCTACTGCTTTGGTAATCTCTTAATGAACTAAAAGAAATAAGATATAAAGAATCATTATAAAAAGAAACATCGCAAGTAATTATCAAGAATAAGAAAATATTTATTCCTTTCCGATTTTATAACAGGATTTCCATGTTTTCTATGTTCGTTATTTGTTGGTTATATGATGGTTATGTGATGTATATTGCTTATGGATTTTGACATGTTTAGATGAATGTATGAACGGTTGATGAATGCATAGACTAGAAAATTTCAATGCAATTATTATGAGAGGGAATTATACCTTCTTGGTGATTCTTAGATAAGTTTTAGACTCCTTCGATCAGATCTGCATTCATGACCTGTAGCTTACATGCTTTCCATATGTTTGATGAAATGGTTGTCATGCTTAGGCCTAGTTAGGTCAAGTCCTTGATCAAGCTTTGTATGAATGGATTTATCCTTATGCTATTTATCATTCTGGAAAGTATCACGGAGCTTCGGGTAGTGGTGTGGAGGCCAGCCTAAAATGGTGGCTTAGAATCTGGGACCAAACCCTTTGAGCTAGAATTTTTAGGCCATAACCGCACCCTTACAGGCTAATGGATGCGGTGGGAGGCCTTTTCATGCACGTGGTTGTGGGCCCAGGTCACTTAAAAGGAAATCTAACTCATGGTTTGGGCACTTGGAGAGGTTTTTTAGCTCCCAGGTGTCCTGTAAGCCATGTAGGATGTCAGTTTGTGGTTGGTAAGTTCCAACTGTTAGGCCGACTTCCTCAATTGGATCTAGGAGGTCGAGTCATGTCATAGTAGTTCTCTGTCTCATGTTTATGCTGGAAGACTAGTGAAATTGGATAAATGTGGGAGGGGTGGTTATAAACAATATCAAAACACAATTAACTAAGTTGATTCAAATGGACCAAAATATGAATCCATCTTGGACATAATCTTTTTTATAAAGAATAAGGATGAAGAATATAACTTAATAAAAGTAATAGGTGTAGGTAGAGCTCAAGCAATGGACGAATATTCCATTTTAAAATTTAAATGAGGAAGGTGAACATTAATAACAATCATATTGGTCATTTTCCCAATCTATTTTATGATTTTATTGCTTACCTATATATGATTTAGTTATATTTAGGTGTTATTATTTCCAAAGATTATTAAAATCCTTGAGAGGAGAGAATATATTTTGGGCAAATTTTCTAAAATTATTAATAGTTATTGACTAATTACCTTAGGGTGTTGTTGACAATAAGGAAAGATTATAATATTTTTTTTACAATATTAATAGAGGCGTAGTTAACTATAAAAATAATGTGCATTGGACTTCATAGAATGACACATTTGTGAAGCATCATGAAAAATAAAATAAAATAAAATAAAAACAAAAAAACATACTTTAACTAGGAATAAATTACTTTAAACGTGTTAAGCTTTAGTTTAAGGTACTTTTACATGAAGATTTATTTGTTTAATAAATTGTAATATTTTTGTATCACTTGTGTGTTTAGGTGTTATTTTTTCCATGGTGGGGGATTTGGAATTTATTTTAAAAAGATATATATGTATTGGCCCACCTCATTCTATTTCTCTCTATTTATATATTTTTCCCATAAAATACATTTTCCATGGAAAATTATCAAGAAAATTCTCTTAGTTTGAGGATGATACACAAGATATATATTTTTAAAAACTTAAAGCTTTTTCAACATAGAAATCAATATTGTTAAATAATGTACTTTTTAAAAATTCAATGTGTGACTTTTGAAAATTGAATCTAAGTAGCGAGGGTAACAATATTCCTCTCACATATATAACCTAACTCTTATTTACATACATAAAGACATAGAGACATACATATAAAAAAAAAAAAGCCATTTTTTTATAATGAGCAACAATACTTGTTCAGTAATTACAGTAATATACTAAGCTAGATCAAGGGTAAATCAGAAAAAGAAATTTTGGTAAATATAATTTTTCAAAAAATAACAAAACCCTCAACAAGAATATGAAGTTTGAAATATAAGATAACATTGATATCTTCCTTCTTCTTTTTTTAATATGCCATAGCTACTTTTAAAAAATCAAGAGAAAGTTGAATTATTATAAAGAAATAATTATCTCTTCTTCTCACGTTAGAAGAATTGAGACCAATTAATGTTAGTATGAGAGTTAGTGAGAAATTATGACATTCTTACCATAAAAAATGTTAATGGCATTATCATTATTAGTATCATAGTGAGAAAGAAATATATTAATACTAACCATGTATTCTTACCTAGTTTATTAATATTAGTGTGAGAAGACAAAAATTACATTAATGCTACCAATGATTTCTAGATAAATGAGCACTCTTACTCAATCATGAATTTATGTGTTACATTTACTTAACATGCATATCTTGCATGTGATTTACATTAGTGGGAGAGCCAAGTCAGATACGTGCACTAATTGGCAGTTGTGTATGCCAAGTCAGATACCATAATCTCTGCCACTCATTCCCCTATTTTGTAACTATCCCTGCTACCATGCCATTCATTTCCAATCACTTCATTGAAGATAATCAATCTTCTTGCACAAGTTTCTCTTAAGTTACCATGAAGGAGAGTGACAATATACATCGAAATCAAAGAGATTTCTTCAATTCTAGGATTGAGAAAATGTTCCAAATGATAATTTTCTTGCACAAGCTTCTCTTAAGTTACCATGAAGGAAGGAGAGTAATAGTGTGCATCGAAATCAAAGTGATTGCTTTAGTTGTAGGCATGGACTAGTCAATCAACATGATAGAACTGGACTACTCAACATCATTTATACCACTTGGTTGAAGATATTTTGTGGCACAAGTTTCTCATAAGTTACTGACAATATGCATCAAAGTTTAAATCTCATGCTTTTACATATTTCTTCATAATAGGTGATCAAAGATTGAGCTACATCCCGTGGGCTATGTAAAAGATTAACTTACTTAAGTGCGACCGACACACATTCTCCCTAGAGTGGGAGAGTGAAAACCCTTAAACAACTATTTTAATTCAATAAAGGATAAATGACATGTTATTTAAAACAAAAATTTTTGTTTTGAGCATCGTTGATCTAAATGGATAATTCAACGAAGGTTGAGTATCATCTATCCTAGTGTCCAATTAATAGTTTTGCTATTTTTCAAAACCATTGTTGTTTTTGCCATCATTATCAAAAATTAGTGAGAAAATGAAGTCTAAGTCTAAATCATCCCTATGGCTGGTGGCCTAGATGAAGAACAAGAAGGAAAGTGTGTGGCAATTGGTGATCCTTCAACTAGACCATACTAGAAATCTAATCAAAAGGCAATATGGTTAGTGATTGGTGGTCAAATAACATAATTGTTAACTAATATTACTATAATATATCATATCATGGGGATGATGCCAAGATCTATCAAGATCCAAAAGTTTGAAGATCCATAATTTACATAAACTATGATTTTATGAAAAAAATTTCATCTAGATACCAACAAGATGGACTATGTCAAGCAACTTCATTTGTAGTGTCACATTTCATTTTGGGCAATCATGACATTGTGGAATGAAGGAAAAATTAGGATGCCATGGCATGATGACTTGTTAAAGTGACATGTTGACATGGTAAGAATATCGTGTGGTTCCCACACAGTGAGGATGACATGAAATTCGAAAATACGACTTTTTTGTAAAATGGTCATTTGGAGTTTTCCAAAATGTAGATGCATTTGAAAAAATCTAGACTAGATTTTGTTAATTGTGTTAACTCTCCTAATACTAATGGATATTTTGTTTTCATGCAACGATCATTTATTCCCACAAAATTCTTTTATTATCAAATTAAATATGAGCCCAAATTTATTTTTTTGCAACAATTTATTCCCTAAAAGCTATTTTATTATCAATATAAATTCTAAATTGTTGAAAAATAAAATATTTTATATTTTAACTTCTAGAAAATTATATGCAATGGAAATGGCAATATAGATATCAAACATACATTACAACAAATATATACCCAAAATGATTCTCTTTCATTAATTAACTTCAAGAAAATCAAGGTTTCGACCCAAAAAGAAGTTACAAGGAAATATGCATTGAATGGAACCTGCAACTCAACCCCACTGGAACAATTTAATGGTTGGAAATTCAGTCCACTGGAAATTAGATTCTAAAGAAATTAGGCTAGGAAAATTTTGTCCCACCTCTCACAAATAACTTGGGTGTATGCCTTACCCTTAAACAACATTTTCCTTTACAAATTAGCCTCTCTAAAAATTCAACCTCATTTCTCTAATAATTAAGCCCTATAATCTCCATCAATTCAAACTCTTGGAGAAATCTCTCTCGCTCTTTGAGAAAACCAACTTCCAAAAAATGTTCATATATGAAAATCAAGGGGGATTTGTGAGCCAAAGACATATAATTGATAATATATGTCCATTCCAGTAGTTTAAGAAGGGATAAAGGAATGATCATAAATATCGACAAAATAAATGAATTTAATTGAGTTAATCAAAATTTTTTGCTAAAGGTTCTTTTGTAATTTGGTTTTAATGGAAAAATCATAAAATGGTTGGAGGTATGCATCTCTTTTCCTTGGATACCCGCCCTTGGTGAATGGTCACTCTGTTGCATTTTTCATAGCCACTAGAGGCCTGCGGAAAGTGTGTTCTTTATCACATTTCCTTTACATTCTAATGAATGAATCCTTAAGCAAGCACCTTGAACATGATAGAATAATTGGAAACCTACCTAAGGTAGGATATATCTTAGGCATAAAGCGTATAAATCACTCCCAATTTGTGGACGATACACTCTTTCTGGGGGGAGGCTAAAAAAATATTGCTAAGCGTTTTAAGATTGTCTTGGATCAATTTCTTCTCACCTCTAGAGGGCTTGTTATTTAGAAAAAATCGTAGATATACTTTTGGAATATTACTCCCCATCTACAAAGGTAGTTGGGTAACATTATTGGATTTTCTGTATGAGGCGATCTCGATTTCTCTAAAGTTCTACACTTCCCTTGCATGGTCTAGAGTTATATCAAAATTTAGGGCTTAATTGCATCAATGGGGAAAAATTTGGTTGAATTAAGGTGGTCTTATCTACTCTTCTTCATTACCTAATCTACTCTTCATTGTTACCTATTTATGGCCCTTATTGATCCTACAAGATTCTTATGTGAAATGACCAAAATTATTAGGAAGTTCTTATGGGAAAGATAAAACATAGCAACAAAAAGTACCACTTGGTCAAATGGGTTGTGGGATTTTGAATTCATGACCCAACCTTGATGAATTTGACCTTGTGGGCAAAGCTAGCTTGATGATATATCTCAAGGAATAATGCTTGGTAGAAAGAAGTATTGAGCTTGAAGTATTTGCCATATTAGTGAGTTTATAATCTTTTAGCCCCTTCCATTCTAAAGGGTGGCTCTTCCATATGGAATATTTTTTTTTCATCCATGGATTTCATCAAGGACCATATATCAAGGTATCTTGGGAACAAACAACAAATAAATATTTGGATAGATAAAATTATTAATAAGCAAGCAATGGATAACTATGGTGATACTCTCCCATTAAAAGAGTGAACGAGCTGAACATTAAAATGCAAAAAAAATATATATTACTAATTGGGACAAGGAAAATTCCTAGAAACATTGAACTTGGATAGTGTTCCTCAACATTTATCAGATTAGGCCCGTATGCTACAAATATTGCTGTGAGGTTGTGCCCCTTGAAATCAAAGTTCAGAAGATCAATGGATGTGGTAAAATGGGAAATTCTCAATTAATGTTGGTTATTTGCTGCAATTATTTCAAACTGGATTGCCACCAAAGAATAGAATGTGGTATCAAGTCTAGAAACTGAATAGTCCCTTGAAAATTAATGCATTTTTATGGCTCCCAGTACACGGGAAACTATTGAAAATAAAGAACCTATGCTGCAGAGGAATTGTTAGTCCTTCACATTGTTCCCTATGTATGGAACTAGAAGAATTAGTCCCTCACTTATTTATTCATTGTTCCTATGTTTGAGAGCACTGGCAATCTTCCCTTTCTCCTGCAAGATTGAGAACAAATTGACCTAAGCTTCCCTCCTCCCTCTTATCTTCATGGGACTGACATTATAATGGGACCCTTAAAGGTAAAGTACTCTTTAAACATATTTGGATGGATTTTATAAACACCTCTACTCGAATGTATGGTTGGCCTATAAAAACATTTGTTTTGAATAAGATAAAATCTCATCCACATTCAATTGCAATGAGGGCTCATGTTCTCTTTGCATAGCTTTATAAGACCTCTAGGTTCTCAGCTGAGATAATAGATGTGGACTCCATTAAAAGGAATTGGATCCTTCCTTTCCTTCCCAACTATCCTTCCAACAAGGACAATATTCCAAGACCAATGAGCAAGTGGAAATTGTGAATGGAAAAAGAGAAAATAGTGGAATGGAAGAAATATCAGGCCTCTTATTTGCTAACCTTTGATGGCGCCTCTAGGAATAACCTAGGGGTGGAAGAAGGTGGAGGGGTAATGTTCAACTATGACGGAAAAGTATAAATAGAATACATATGGGGCCTCGAAACACTAGAAAACAACTTAGTGAGGGCCTATGGATTGCTGCAAGGGTTCTTGTTGGCCAAAGACATGAAAGTTGTGAAATTGGTGGTGCTAGGATATTCTCAATTGGTGATCCAACGACTTGATCTTGGTTCGTGGCCTAAAATCTATAAACTTTGGAGCATCATTGATTGGATTATAAATTTCCAAAATACCTTCTCTAAGATAAGTTTTTTCATGTGTTGTATGTGCACAATTCCATGGTAGCTAGCCTTACAAATAAAGTAGTAAAATAGGAGGAAGGGGCCCTTCTATGGAATGGTTCCCCTACTTTTTTCTTCATTCCTTAAAGAAAGATCGGTGAATGAATTGGTTGTATTGGAAAAGAACTAGGTCGACCTCAAGGCTTCCTCCAAATCTTAATAGCCAATCAAAGCAGTTGGATTATTATTTCATTCAAACAATAATTCAAAATCTGGATGGGAAGGAATTGTGGCTTCACTATCGTTTAACATGGATAATGTGGTCCACTTTACAATGACATGATTCATGCATATGCCAACAACACATAGCACAAGTTTGAAGACATACCTATCCAATCAATAACTCATGTTTTAGCAAGATTGATGCCACGTCGAGGAGGGATTGTTCCATGTTCAAAGCCTGTTCTCTTACACCATGATGAAGAAGAGGAGAAAATAAATGTTTTGTGTTAATAAGCAATGCCCAAAACCCATTTATGGTTGAGGCAAACCAGGCCATGATTAAGGCTAAGTTGCATAAAATTTCAAGAATATTACTGACTAAAGAAGAAAAGATAAGTGAAGGTTGCCCACACAACAAGCACATGGAATATATGGATGCTCTAAGGAAACTCTTTGAAGGTAATTCTACTTCAACACATTTTTGTTTTTCAGAATTGGTGTAATGAAACACCTACAAGGATAGACTTACAATCCGTGACACGGAGGAAGAACAGTGTAATGTAGATCAAACCCCATATTTTTTTGTCATGTGATGTAAATGTTGTTGGATTGCATAGGTATTTTGGGGAGTCCATACCTCCAAAGACCCACTACCTTTTAGGCTAGCAAGAATGTGCATATATCAAGAAAATGAAGAAATACTTGAGGTAACAAGTATACCCCAACCTCATAGGAAAGATAATGTACTCTCATGATGTACTGGATGAGAACGAGATGCAAACTTTAGATCAATAGAAAATTGTCATCACGGTTTAAAGAAAAAAGTACATTAATATGTTAAACTAAATCAAGGTTAAATGAGACAAAATTTTGGGATTTTTTTTTACCTAGTTTATTACTATTATAGTTAGTATTATCATTAGAGAAAGAAGGACTAGGAAAGCAATGCCAAAGGAAGGGAAAATGGTGTTGGGCATATATCAAGAAAATAAAATTGATGTCATAATGGTGGTGCAAACTTATAATGGAAAGGAGAGAACACATATTATACACAACATAGAAATTGTGTACTTCCAATGATTAATTTAAACTAGTCCCATTATTTTTTTTTTTTTTGTAAAAATATTACATGAAAATACTATAAATAAATGAGTTATGGTTAACAAATCTCAATAATCTTTTTCAAGAAATACACCCGATAACAACTTCCTATGATACCATAATAGAAAATACAATATAAATCAATATAACAAATAAATCATAAGTTATGTTGTTACATTGCAATTGTCTTCAATATTAGGTAGAATGTTGCGGCTAACAATTTATTATTTGCTACTAGTAAATAAAAACTACCAATATATATATGAAGGGCTAAAATTATAATGCAAAATTTTATATTAAAAGAATATTAATTTAAAAAAATACAAAGACACATATATATTTAAGAAATTATTTATATCATTGACATATTTATTAAGAAATT
>APFE031550031.1:2699-41208 GCA_000404065.3 Pinus taeda
CAACCAGAGACCCCAAAAAATGTCATTATTGTGGGGAACAATGAAACAAACTTGAAAGAGTAAGACTTTATTGTCACGGTAGGGGTCCAACAAAACGTCCAATAAGAATTCCATGTTGTCAAGGGAAACAGTAGTTGCATGAGCATTCAATATCAATAATAAACTGCATAATGGATTATAGCTAGTAGTCAATGATAGCCACAAGAACCAAGAAAGGGTATAAAAAGGCATTGAAAAAGTGTGTGTCACCCAAGGGGATTGGACACAATGGAACTAGATTAAGAAAAAGGAACTAAAGTTAATAAAGAATAATATTTTCTGGATCATTGGCTGTGTTAGAAGGGTTGATGACATGACTTCCAATCTAGATAGAACCATAAACGATGTTCTTGGCCAGAGAGCTATACCATTTAAAGGTCGGCTATGTTAAGATATGGCCATGATCACCAAAAATTTATTGCAGTTGGAAATGTGCACCAGCCATGAAAATCATTAGTATTTCCTCTATTTTCAAATTCATTCTATCATATTTTCAAGTGTAGATCTAAATCCTTTGTAGAGAATAGCGTGCATTTTAGATATTAGAGTGTAATTTGTAGAGTTATTTTCTATTTTTTACACATTCACTGTGACATCATCTTCAAGTCGTAAGAAATCAAGGGCTAAGGGTGTTGGTGTTATGCCACCTTCACAACCTGTTGCCAAATTTAAAGTTCAACTACCTAAAGAGCCAAAGTACAGGCTAGTTATGACTCCAATTCCAAAGGGGGTTATACAGGAGGGTGATGCAATGGGTATGCTTGATAAACTGAAGTATAACAATAAAAACATATAGAATCTGAAGAAGTTCCCAGAATTTGTTGAAGATAGATATGCTAGATGGATTGAACAACTAGGATAGTCGGTGGCTATTGAAGTGCAACAGTGGGTCTTTAGACTAGAAAAGTATAGCATATTAAACCTCCTATATATCCCACGCTTTAGTAGGAGTTTAGAGGTGAAAAATTGCATCAATTTTCTATTTAGTAGTGTGCATGGTTTCTTATGGTGTGAGAAGCTAATTGAAATTTATACAAAATTGATTGCTTAGATTACAGGGATCCATGCTAAGAGCGAGGATACATATCCCTTATTCAATAAAATCACTGAGAAAGAAGTGGCCGAAAAAGTTTCAAAGAAGTTTTCAATGGGTTGTAGGAAGTGAAAAGTAATAATCTCCAACATAGAGCAGGAAGGAGTGTGTTTTTCCACCCAACTCATTGTGTGCAAACTATTAAGAAAATGAAGGAAATAAAAGTGCCACGCAGGCACAGTCGCAAATTCCATAAAGTGTATAGAGGGACGAGGTGCAGATGAAGTGGGCCACTCTCTTGCTAAACTAGTTAATGCAAGGTTGTATTAAGGATCAAGATAAGAATTTTTACTTCCACTATTCTTGACTCTTGATCCTAATAGCCCTTATGGCATGGTAGATTATAAAGGACACCAAATTTATAGCCATGGACAATCTTGAATTCATCATGTTTATATTTGTGTCTCTATGGTATATGGTGGACAAGAAGTGGTATCAAGACAACAATGTTGTGATTTACGTCTAGAAGAAGGTGATTAGTGACATAATAAATAAGGTATGACGCTTACTAGTCAATATTATTATCACCTATGGCACAATGGCGCAATTTCATGCCACCACACATTATATGTACATTCAGGCCTAAGTCAACCCCAACAAGTATGGCTCCAATGCCGATATAAATTGAATGAATTTACCGTGCCACAAACAATAAATGATTCGTCGGAGGAATGGTAGATACCAATGCTTGATGATTAACCAATAGTGAAAATTATTGAAACAAAGACATAGATAGAGACAAAGAACCAATATGCTCAATAAGGGGGACAAATTGTGCCACACCCAGAGCCTCCATGCTAAGAACCAAAAGAATAGCATCCTAGAATTCCACAACAAGACCTTGAAGAAGAATAATTTGTGCCAAGAGGTGAGAAAAAGTTGTTTCTAGGCCAACAAAAGGGCACAACAAAGAAAAATAAAGTAAGGAAGACTATGGGTCTAGAACTAGGACTATGGGTCTAGAACTTGGGAATTCCATAGCAACTTAAGGAGTTGATAGAGCAAGGAATTTCCCCTCTTATCACAACTATAGAGAAGTATGTGTAGGAGCAAAGGGAGCTACAAGGTCAGACAAAAAAGTAGTTGGAGAAACTGTGTCACATAATCGAGGCATCTAGGTAAGCTACACTTATTCCAAGCATCACCATTCCAATAACTATGATGGAGGAAAATAGTGCACCTCGTGTACTGGAGCTCTAGCTAGAATTGTTGCAACCATCGACAAATTTGTCAAAGCCTCGCACGTTACCCGTGCCCCTGGTTGTTGTATACTCTACACACACTAATGTTCAATAGTGATCACAACTTCTACCTTAAGTAAAATTAATTATTTCTTAGTTTCCCATGCCTATTTTACTATCTTTGCAATAGTCCACTTCCCAAGAAGTCTAGTTCTGGGCACATGAAACCTTAATATACCTAGTATATCTTACTTTTGAGTACCAAGCTCTGCAAGCAGCAAATACACAACTAGAGGAAGCATGAAATGAGTTGAGGAAAGTGAAGGGGCACTTCAATGGGTTGTCAACAATGTATATAGAAAAAACAATTGACGTCCACATGGAATTCAACATTGCCACGAAGGAGAATATATCCAAAATTGAAGAGGTTATTCACATCATGTAAGTAAAGGTGGAGGAGTTACAATTACATATCAAGCTCGCTACCCCACCAGAAGAAGTCAACAAGAGAGAAAATCTTCATATAACCTCCAAATATTTTGAAATTGCATGTGACATGAAAACGAGTGTACAAAATAATATGAGGTTGGCATAGAGTTATGAAACAAATTGCAGAACAGTATCAAGCTCAAAGAATATCGGTTCAAGGATTCAAACTATTGAATAACAAAATGAAGCTATACACAACAATATCATATCTTTTCCCACATCTGAACGTCAAGTTGCAATGGTCTAGAGTGTGACATTTGGAAAAAAGATTAACACGTGGACAATATAGTAGAAACAATCAGCATGAAAATTTGAGCAAATATAAGAAGAGGCTATGTAACTCATAGATAATATTGTTGCATTGCAAAATATGGCACACAACGCCATTATTGAAAATGAACTTTTGCTCCAAGCTAACCATATACATGTAGAAACCATTAAACATTATTGGAATAGTGGAAGCAGTCAAGACCACCATGCACAAATCCAAAGAAATGTTTGAGAAGATTGTGGGGAAGACTATAGAGGTCCTCCCTTCCATGGCACAATCACAATAGGGTGGCTCAACGATGAGCCATTAATAGTGTTGGGAGACTATTGATGCTAAGAAGAGGGATGGGGGGGAATTTGTTGAAATTTTTCCTAAGTATGGGGATATCGTGCAGATGCTTGATAGACCAAAGTGGTCGGAAATTCAAAAAATGTTTTTGATGGTGGAAATGGATTCAGCGCCGTCAAAAACCTCTATCATGTGGACTATCAAAAACCTCTATCATATGGAGGTGGAGGAATTACCAAGATCATCAAAAGTAGCTGGAATTTGGGCGAAAATTTTCAAAAAAGCCATCATGGAAATGGATTCAGCACATCAAAAACCTCTAATGCACCTAAACTTATGAAGTTTGACAACTTTTACTTTGATTTACAAAAATCTAACAAGATTTTTTCAAGATATAGCTATAAAAAAGCATAATCCTTAGATTAGTGCTATGAAAAGGTTGGTAGGTCCACATTATTTATTAAATGTATTTGATATATTTAAAATAAAATGAATTTTTATGGTTAAATGGTATTTTAACTTAAATCTGTTATTTTAAAATAATTATTAAATATTATTTTTCAAAAGTATCAGTATTAATATATCCATTTAAAATATCCTTTATAGATCCATTACCTTACTATATTTTTAAATAAAATAAATCATTATTTAAATTTTGTTATTTAATAATATTACTTTTTAATATTTAATATTGATATCATAATTTAAATATTATTATTCAAATATAGCCTTGCTCTCTATTTAAGCCTTTGTCATGGTCCTGATGATGAGTGAACCACACTTAATATAAGCTTGGTAGGTCCACATTATTTATTAAATGTATTTGATATATTTAAAATAAAATGATTTTTTATGGTTAAAATTTTAGAAACCCAATGGAAATCATAATTAAATTTGAATTTTGAATGGAGTTTTTCATAAATGGTATTTTAACCCAATATTGCAAAGTATTTCCGTAGAAATCACATGAGAGAAATTTTTTGGTTTAATAAATTAATTTAAATATTATTTCAAAAAACTAGCCATTTAATATATGCATTACTTATTAATTTTTATAATTAATATCATTATTTAATTATTACTTAATATATTTGTTTTAATATATTAATAAATTGATATCATAATTTAAATATTATTATTCAAATATAGTCGTTACTTGAAATTATGTGTCCCTGCATTGCTCTCTATTTAAGCCTTTACCATGGTCTCTCTCTGTTGCACGCCCCTACACCTACAGTAGTCTTTCAACTGCTTATAGCGAGGTGCCGCACCACCAAACACTTTCTTTTCACCAATACTCATGTTCATGGACTACGCCTTAACATTCGATACTTAGTTTATTTTTCTTTACCAAGTATTTATATTAGCCTTTATACTAATGAACACCCATACACATTCATTATCCACAATAATTATACATACATAGCACAATTGCAACAATATAAAGGGAGGGGCAACTCCTTGAATAAGAGTCTGCCCGATTTCAATATATTTTCAACTTTCATAAATTTACAAGTATACCTTGGAAACCCCAAGTTTCATACTTAGACAAATTTCAGACTTCGTGTCTTGCCCATGAGCTGCCTACCTCATGCACACCTTGCACGGTGGTCACCTCCACAATCCACACTTAACCAAATTCCAACTCGTGCAACTGTCGGGCAACACCTTCGTGCAGCCTCACCCAAACTCGTTCACTGCAGACGGGCGCCTTCATGCAGCCTCACCCGAACTCGTTCAACCGTGGGTGAGCGCCTTCGTTTAGCCTCACCCATAGTCATTCAACAGTGGGCAGGCGCCTTCGTTTCACCCTCCACCCGAGTTCGTTCAACAGTGGGCAGGCGTGCATTCATGCGGTCCTCCACCCGTGTTCATTCAACTGCAGGCAAGCGCCTTCGTGCACCCTCCACAAACTTGTTCACCACGGCGGGTGCGCCTTCACGTGGCCTGCCTACCGAACATGTTCGGCTATTAGGTAGACGCCTTCGTGCGACCCACCACCTAACTCACCCATTCAAAAAACTCGTGCAGCCTTCGTGCAAGCTTGCCCGGAGAGCAGGCACATAAACCCGTGCGGTTCTACACCTCTACACCTGCTCCTTCGCACTCATCTTGCACTCCAAACTCCTTCGCACCTTTGAATGCTCGAGCTCCTTGGATGTTCGTTGGATGATTTTTGATCTACCTTTGCTCCACCTTCCATCCACCTATGTATACGGTTGGTTGGTGCGGTTGTGCCACCCGGCCGACCTTCCATTCTTCGTGCAACCCACCTCCCAAACTCGTGTTAGCTCGCCCGTGAGGTGGGTCGGCTCGCCCAACTCGTGGGACCGACCCCTCATACTTGCCCAACACTCCTTCATGTTTGGTCGACCCATGGGTGACTTGCCCGGCTCATCCCCGCCCTACAAACTCGCAGCCAAACTTCCTCCCATGCACATTTTCACATCGCACGCCTTCGTTTTAGCGCATCTCATCATGTTCACATGGTGGAGTGCGACCTGCCTGTTGCACGGACTATAAGTCCTTACATCCTCCTCCACCTGAAGTCATTATTGTCCTCAACAATATGCCATCTCGGTAATCATCTGCCACCAAGATCATCATCTCATCTAGATAACTGTCTCATCCTTGGTCCATGATATCAACCAGTCCATACACTGCAACATCCCTGCAACATATGTAAAACAACTGTCTCCACCATGTGTCGTCCCACCCTGTGAACTGTCGTCAGATACTCCAACATAATTCCAACATCTCTTTGCACACTTCCATACCTCATGATTCGAACTAGTCGGGTGATCAGTCCAACTGTCACGCTCAAACCATAAGAATGCACATCCTTATGCCTACACCAGTCTTTTCTCAGACTCTGCCACATCCTGGACTCACCAAGAATCTATCCCATGCTCAGGTCCATGGAAACTCCATCCCATTTGCACAATGTCATGATGCTAATGCCAAACCATTCCCACACCATTTGTCATACCTGCTTAACCTGTTTTAAGGACTCACTGCCATGAGCAGCTAACAATGAGCCCCATCTTCTATGTCATCTAAGAAGATGTAGAGGGAGTAGAGCCTGAAGGCTGACCCTCACTAATAAGCTCAATCCATCTGTCAAGATCCTCTATCTCCATCCTCTGCAGATATGCAACCCGATCCTCCTCATGGACATTCAGTTTCACATAAATATCCTCATCATTATCATCCTCGACCTCCCCTAGCCTTCTTGACAAATCCAAGATAGTATCAGATAGTGTCCTGATAACTAATGACTACTCGGTAAGCTTTGCCTCAGCAGTAGACAACCACTTACACACATCATCCATGCGCTTCTCATCCTCCATCTGCATTACTACCAATTTACAATCAGGCCTTGTCACTCCAATGGTTGGTACACCAATGGGTACATCTTCCCTTCCATCATAAATGTCCAGCTTCTTCAAATGTGGAACAATCATCACATCATACTGTTTCAAGAATTCCATCCCCAGCACAGCTTCATGGTCATCAATCTGCACTATAGTGAAGTTGACTTTCCTGATCCACTCACCTAGTGTTGTGTCCACCCTTTCAGCTACACCAAGTATAGAATTAGGAGGAGAACTCATTGTCTTCATTTGTGCCTTCACTAGTGCAAATTTCAGCCCAATCCTTCTCACAACATCCTCACTCATGAAGTTGTGAGTAGCCCCACTATCCACCATAGTGAGTACATGAGCACCCCCAATCTTCATCCAAATATATTCCAAATTGTTCCTCTTAGGATATCTCCGAGTGACCACTTCCGTAGTAGCAGCAACTCCAAGAATTTGCATCATCCCCATACAAGCTTCTTCTTTCTTCGTATTAGACTATGCAATAGCGACCACTTTCAGTCTTGAAGGACAATTCTTCACCGTATGTGGTTCATCACATATCCAACACTTCAAGGCTTTCTTCGTCTTCGTCTTCTCATCTGATTTTGAAGCATCATCCTTCTTCTTCTCTTTTGGCTTATCGAAATTCTTCTTTTTCTCATCAGAAGTTTCGTCATAATGCCCCACCATTCGATTGATAGTAGCAAAAGCTTCCTCACGTGTCTTAATATTTTGCCTCTTCACTTCATTGTGTGCCCAAGGTTTCAATCCAATAATTAAATTGAACACCTTGTCCCTCTCTGCCATGTCAGGATGTTCCAAAACTGCACTTGCAAACTCCCGCTGATATGTCTATAGGTTCCCTGTCTGCTTAATAAACTTAATCTTCATCCTTGCTTCACATGTTTCATCCTGAGGACTGAAGTGGGTCTGGAAAGCCTTCTTCATGTCATCCCATGAAGTTATGTCATCAACACTGCCATTAGCAATCTAATCCATCCTTCTTCGCCACCACATCTTAGAATCTTTTGTCAAGAATTGAGCAGCCACTTTCACCTTTGTCTCATCATCGGATAGACCCAAGCATTCCAAGTTTTGCTCCATATCCTAGAGAAAGTTACCAAGAGTCTTCACACTTCTTGTACCATCATAAGATTCCGGTTCCTTGATCTTCACATGAGAGACTCCTCCACTTGAGTTATGTCTCATGGCCTTCTTTAACACCGCGATCTCATCATTTGCTTCATCAAGGGCTTCAAGATTTCTGCCAAACCTCGGTCTCTTGCTTCCCCAATCTCCTTGACTTCATCTTCAAGTTGTGTACACTTAAGATCAGTGTACTCATGCTGAGTCTGGAGTTCATCGAGTTCTTCCCTCATCTTCACATTGGCTTCTTGATCTCTCATGATCACGACCATCTTCGCAGTCCAGTAAGACTCCAATTCCTCCATTCTTTCTAATATCCTTTCTATGAAAGCATCAGTTGCATTCTGGCTAGATTCACCCGATACCACATGAGTTTCACCTGCCATTTCTGCCAACAACTTCCTTCTTTGTGATCTAGTATAGACCATCCATCAGCTTAATCAAGTTCTCTGCAAAACCGAACCAACTCTTGTCTCACTTATATGTGAAACCAGCTTCCTTCACCTGCAAGTACCATGTTTCCACTGTCACTTCGTCAAGCTTTTTCAACCCTGAATCAGCTTCAACACTTCAACACGAGCAACCTTTCTCTGATACCACCCGCACTTTAGTGTAGGTGTGTAGCAGCTTTAATCCTTCAATGCCCGAATTAGCTACTCTAATACCACCTGTCAAGGTGTGTATCAGTTCTTCGTCATACACAAGCTTCACCCTCTGTGAACCTGCTCTAATACCACCTGTCACGCCCCTACACCTGCGGTAGTGTTTCAACTTCTTATAGCGAGGTGCGGCACCACTAAACACTTTCTTTTCACCAATACTTGTGTTCATGGGCTACGCCTTAACGTTCAATACTTAGTTCATTTTTATTTACCAAGTATTTAAATTAGCCTGTATACTAATGAACACCCATACACATTCATTATCCACAGCAATTATACATACACAACACAATTGCAATAGTGTAAAGGGAGGGGCAACTCCCTGAATAAGACTCTGCTCGATTTCAATATATTTTCAAATTTCATAAATTTACAAGTATACCTTGGAAACCCCAAGTTTCATACTTAGACAAATTTCAGACTTTGTGTCTTTCCCACGAGCTTCCCACCTCATGCACACCTTGCACGGTGGTCACCTCCACAATCCACACTTAGCCAAATTCCAACTTGTGCAATCGTCAGGCAACACCTTCATGCAGCCTCACCTGAACTTGTTCGCCGCAAGCGGGCACCTTCGCACAGCCTCACCTGAACTCGTTCAGCCGCAGGCGGGCACCTTCGTTCAGCCTCACCCGAACTCGTTCAACCGCGGGCGGGCGCCTTCGTTTTACCCTCCACCCGATTTCGTTCAACCGCCGGCGAGTGCGCCTTTGTGCGGCCCTTCACCTGTGTCCGTTCAACCATGGACGAGCGCCTTCATGCACCCTCCACAAACTTGTTAACCACGGCGGGTGCGCCTTCATGCGGCCTTCCTATTGAACTCGTTCGACCATCGGGCGAGTGCCTTCATGCGACCTACCACCAGACTCACTCGTTCAACAAACTCGTGCAGCCTTTGTGCAATCCTGCCTGGTGAGAGGGTGCATAAACCCATGCAGTTCTGCACCTCTACGCCTGCTCCTTCGTACTCGTCCTGCACTCCAAACTCCTTCACACCTTTGGATGCTCGAGCTCCTTGGATGTTCGTTGGATGATTTTCGATCTGCCTTTGCTCCACCTTCCATCCGCCTATGGATATGGTTGGTTGGTGCAGTCATGCCACCCAGCTGACCTTCCATTCTTAGTGCAGCCGACCTCCCAAACTCGTGTTAGCTCGCCCGTGAGGTGGGTCAGCCCACCCCCTCATACTCACCCAACACTCCTCCACGTTTGGTCGGCCCGTGGGTGACTTGCCCAACTCGTCCCTACCATATAAACTCACAACCAAAATTCCTCCCACACACATTTTCACATCACATGCCTTCATTTTAGCCGCAGCTTGTCATCTTTGCACGGTGGAGTGCGTCATGCCCGTCGAACGGACCGCAAGTCCTTACACTCTGCCTCTTCATCTGGTCCGCCTAAAATTTTTCTTATGTGATTTCTATTGAAAGACATTGTTTAATTCATTATAGATCACACAAGCATATAGAAATTTAGTTTATTATTATTTGTTAAGAAAATATCACATAAAATAAACACCTTTTCTCACAATTTTAATTCTATATTTATATTTAAAAAACTTTATGTTTTTCATATATTATTTTAATATGAAATTTAAGTATTAAGGGATAAAAAATCAAACTTTTAAATTTCTAACCATAGAAATAATATTACTTTTACTTTTTAATTAATTTTAGAACTAAATTATGAGAACATCAAATTTTTATAAAATATATTAATAAAATATATAAATTTATATGGTATTAAGAGATTCTTTTAAGATTTTTTCCTCTTATTATATAAATATATATATATATATATATATATATATATATATATATAATATATATATAATATATATATATATATATATAGAAAAGTTGAAAGATGTCATATATTTTTTTAAAATTAATTTGGAACAAGACTAATTTTTATATTTTGGGGTCAATTTTGGAAATAGTGTGGCCCATTCAATTTTATTAGGAGATTAGACTGAGGAGAAGTTATTTTGAGGTGGTTAAGTTTTGCATGGAGGTGGTTACGTGAGGGCCCACGATGGAGGTAAAATTGGTGGGAAAAGAGCTCCACGAAATCTATATAAGGAAACTATCCTCATTTCATGCATCTTTGGACACATCGAACTTAAACTTAGTTGCCTGAGCTACTTAGGCAGGTCAGCCACTATTTAGCATGAGTTCTTCAAGCAGAGAACTCACCCTCTCTTCGGTGGACCACCAGTGCCGCCCTACTGAGGTTTCTTTCTATTATTTTGGGAGATTGCAGGTGGATATTCAGATCCCCCAACTAAGCCATCATTCAATCAATGCGTACTCTAGAAGGATGTAGTAGTGGAATACGCAGTGGATAATTCAGTGGCCTTTCGAGGAGAAATTGCCAAAGGAGTTTTGGAGAAGGAAGTACAGTGGAAGACTAGCCTTTAGGAGGATTTTGGGAGATGGAGATTTCTGTTTGGGAGTAGCGTGATAGCCATCACTTAGGACCATAATAGGAACTCATCACTGGGCACACATGGGGAGTTCGTGGGTCAGTTATGGAGCGATTATCTACTGGGAGAGATAAGGGGAAGTTCGGGAAAGATTATATTAGGCATTTGGGTGTGTTTTGAAGGGCTTATTTGGAGTTACAAGTAGGTCGTACACTTTAGTAGTCGGAGGAGGGTGTGGCTCTTGGGAGGCCAAATTTCCGGGTCAAAACGAGGCCAAACCCTTTGTGGGTTTCGGTGGGTTTTGGTTGAGGAGCTTCGGGCTAGTTTTGTAGAATTTTTTGGGCGGATCTAAGGGGTCAAATAGGGGTCCCAACTCAACCAGCACCTAGGGGGGATTTTGGGCCAAATTTTGAGGTCAACATTTGGCCAATTCCTTCGTGGGTTATTCTAGATATTTGGTGGAGAGACCCAGGTTAATTTCTTGGAATTTTTTGAGCACCCGAGGTAGGGTTTCCAGAAGCATCTTCACAGCAGACAACCAATTTCACCAGGGCAGTATAGGGCATCATTACAGTAGTGATTTGTGCCATCTAGGCTTGATCACTCTTGCCATTGAGGTAAGCCCAGGAGCACCACTTCCACATTATTGTACCTTTCTCCCAGATTATAATAAAATGGCCTAGTTGTTGGTTATTCCCATACTTTTTATGGGTGTGCGTTGAATGTTTCAATTTTATCGTGTTGTTTTTATTGTTTGCTTTGCATAGCACTATTTTTCCTAGTTTGGAACATTATAGTGGTATAAGAACATGATATTGGCCTACCTATGGGTAACCAGTAAGATCATGGGAGATTTCGGCATGCATGCACAATGACGGGTTACACCATACACCACCCATGGCTCAAGGGAGATTCAGTATGCAGGAATTCTAGGGTGGAATCCACTGGAACGATGAGAGGTTGGCTCAATTTAGGAATGTGTCAGGCCAAATCCATCCTTGTCCTTACAGTAGACACACTAGAGGTGCACAAATTGTGGGAGTACAACCACCTATAGCCTGTGGGGAAAGCTAACAGAATATGGGCACCAGGTCTCCTTAAAAGGAGCAGGCAAGACAGGGACAAATAGAGGGTGACACCAAGGGGTGCTTTTGTTGCTGGAGACCTCAGTTTAGATATCAAGAGCCTAAGGAGGAGGTTGAGAATGATGTTGAGAGCCCATGTGATGTTGAGGAGCACATCCATTTACCCAGTGTGGCACATGCATCACCATTATTTGAGACCTCTTTGATAGCCCTAGTTGACACCTTGGTGGAGAGGATAGAGCCTACACATATAGAGCCATCGTTTGAGGAGGACCACCCATGGATGAGATGACGATAGTTGTAAAGGTATCTAGAGTTGTGACTGAGTTTGCAAGTGATAGATACCCATGGTAGTTTCATCAATTCCATGTCGACCTTCTAACATTGAGAGAGAAGGTCACCACAGTACGAGAGGCCATTCTATATCAAAACAAGGAGCTGGAGGGCATGAGAGTGGTTTGTTCCTAGTCAACGACCAAACTGACTCACGTTGGGGAACAATTGGATTCCTTAATGGTACCACTAGAGTGCACTTTAGAGCATCATAGTAGCCTTCTTCAAACATACATAGATGGGGCTTGTAGCGTCAGTAGTTTTCCTCTACACCTTGGAGGGAGAGAGGAAAAGCCACTTTTAACATATTTTATGTGTTGACCAAGTCGATTAGATGAGGCGACATGAGCAGTTGTTACACTGAAATTTGTCACCCTGACTATCTGCAGTCTATGTGGCCTCATCAATAGCCACATTGTCCTCTTTGTCAAGCCCCATACCTCTGCTCTTCATGTCAAAACTTCAAAGAGAGAGAAAGTCACTTGAAAACATGTTTATCTCTGGGTACGCAGGTTCTCTCTACCTTGCCTGCGTGTACGCACTCCAAATACACTAGACCTGCGTCCTTATACGCTCTGTAAGCTAAAGGTTGGGTGCGTACCCCTGTAAAGGTCAAAAGGCGCAAGTTTCATCTTTAAAAAGTTACTTGTGGTCACTTCTAGAGCCTTCTAGAAGAGTTTTTGACGTGTATTGAGCGCCTCCAGATGGTTCATGCACCCCTATGATAGAGGAGCTTATCCCATCAAGAGAGGAGCTACCCCATCCAAAAGAGGGAGTATCCCATTGATGTTGGAACTGAATAACTTCCTCTAGAATACTATAAATACAGGCCTTGGGCCAAAGGAGGGGAGGTTGAAAGCTGAACATTCTAAAGGGTAAATGCTGCTGGAATTAGGACTTCCATTGTTGACTTGTGAGGAGAGATCACTATCCTTCCTTGTTGCCATATTGGGAGTGGGTGAGCTTGTCAAAGTAGAGGAAATCTCTTGTTGGACCCTGGGAGGAGCTTGCACAACACCAAGGCTCAGGTTGTAATGGTTCCTTTTTTGTTTCCTTAATACAAATAAGTCCATTCTTCTCAATGATTTGTTGTTAATGAATTATTTCATGTACTCCTTGGTCTATGTGATGAATATGCTTTGTTTTATGATGAATATTCAGATGTTATGTAATCGTTTGCTTTGTTAGTGTATGCAGGTCTGAAAGTGAAGGAGGAGCTCATCTGGATCAGCAAGGCTGGACTGCTACAACAAGCGTTGGACCTAAGGTAAGATCGAAAACATTTGAATTCTCGTAGAATGATGTGTATCTAGAGAAGGATAGCTCTTGTTTGGTTTGTTTGTCACTAGAGAGTCTTAGACTCCTAGGGAGGTTAGATTTGTCCGCAAATATAACTCGTTCCTCATGACAGCAGTGCAAGGTGCAACATTCACCGGATGGAGAGCTTGTCCTATGTACGAGAATTTGTATATTCAATCCCTCTCTTGGGGTTGGATGGCGAGAGATTTTGAGTTGGTACTCGATGCAGTGGGCTATGGAGATGGTATTGGACCAAATGAAGTTGAGCAATAGATTACATGCATTGGGATACCCAAATCTCAGTCTGGCATTGGGATCTAGGTGGGACTACCTATCATTCCCCGGATATATCGGTTGACTATGACCGTGGTGGTGTAGTTGGCCTAGCAGTTCATTCGTTAGTGCACTTTTGGCCAGTACCAATAGACAACTAGTTTGTGGGTAGATTCCTTGGGTTGTCTTGGTATGACAGTTGTGCATGGGATCACACAACGATCATCATACTCTGGTGGGAGTTTGTCAGAGGAGGTGGCGCTAATAGGCCACCTCACAGTGCCTTGTATGGAGATGGAGATTCTTCACATTAGTGTGGGGCATGGAGTACATGGAGGAGAAGAGTAGTGATGGCATTATTATTGGTACCTAGGGAGAATCACTTCATGGGTCCCTTAGGGAGATTTTAAAGGGGAGATCCCCTCGCTAGAGAGCATAGTGATGCGATGGTGGAGGTGATGATACAGGTCGGGTGCAAGCCGACGCATATGGAAGAAAAATTAGGCCATCACATCCAGGGATGGGTAGGAGCATCTAGCATGGAGCAGTGGTCTGCAGATGGGCATGGAGATGCATGGAGGTGTGTCATAGTATGTTGAACTGCATTGTGGATTGGGAGTACCTCACATCACACTGAGTACATGTGGGGAGTGAGAGGTGTAGTGACACAAGTGGGACACAGGACGATACATGATGATATAGTTGTAGTTGGGAGTGTCCAATGGTGTAGCGGGACAAGTTGCATGTACAGTGGCATGTCGAGGAGTGTAGCCATAATGGGTGGTATGCAGTGGGTGCTTGGAACGTTGCCTCCCATGAGACTTATGGACAGGGAAACTACGTGTACCATTGGATGCATCCCACCTAGGATCGATGAGGACACTGTTGAGCATTTATGGACACCATGTTTAGTGGAGACAGGGCTTCGAGGGGGTTATGAACAGATCCAAGACACAGAGGAGGTCGTCTATAGGATTACTCTTGAGCATTCTGGCTTGAACTCTTGATCATACCCATCCTCCATCGATGTTGTTTATAATTGTAGAGTGTTTGTTGGTTGCCCCTTGACACTCTCCATTCATGCAACAAGGCTTGGGAGGCTCACCCTAGGAAGTTGTATGAGACACCTCACGTTATGAGCCAGGAGGAGACCCTCCAGTTGAGACACTTGGTAGGTCCAAAAGTTGATGAATACAGGCTTAGGGATGGCATGGTTGATTGTCGAGGTAGCATATGTTCCACCCCTAATATCACACTTGGGGTGGTGACCGAGAGGGAGTTACATGGTGCTTTTTCAGTTGGACAGCTTAAGGCGTTAGGTGAGCATGAGGTGCGGGGGATGGTAGTCCTTGTTGGTAGGATGATGCCTAGACTTCTGGAAGTACCCTGGCATATCATCAAGAGCTGGGATAATAGATCTCGTTGTGTTATTTGGAAGGAACAAAGCAATTGGATATTTGTGGCACAAGTTCTTGATGCTCGGTGTCTACCTATTGGATACCTATAGGAGATAGAGGCAGGGAATAGAGGGATCCCAAAAACTAGTAGCATAACATAGAAGTAGGAAGAGAGGATTTGGGGTCGTGGACCTTTAGTATGGTTATGGGATCTAGGGATCCAGTGGATTGATAGGATACTCCACTCCTCAATGAGCCTAGTCACAATAACAGGCAAAATAATTCATTCACCGGTAGACACGTGGGGAGTCACCAAAGCCCTCACCATAGGGCGAGGTAGATCGTTGCTCACGATTGGGGTCAACCATGGGGCGATAGGCGCTAGGACTATTGAGAAGCTTTGGCAAGTTGGGCCTAACCTCGATCATCACATAAATTGTGACTGAGATTTATGCAAGAGGAGGTTATGGTACGAGCGTGCTAGATAATTAGTGATGACCAGAGTATCATCAGGTCAGTAGGATAGTTTCTTTCTATGCTGGGTAGGGGGCACTAGCATCATAATACTTAGTAATTCAGCTACCCATAGGGGTGAGTTGGTCTCTATAGGAGAGGGTCATCTAGATTTTCCACTGGGTTTTCATGCTTCATTGATGGCGTGGGAGACTTCATCAACATGGCAGGATGGCCAACAAGAGGATTTTAGGAGGATCTCATGCAAGAGAGGCTTCATTCGAATGGGGATTGAGTTGTATCTTTAGGGGCCCACAATCAAAGTGCATGGGGTGGAATATTCGGTAGGGAAACTTCATGAGGATTTGGATGGAGTCTTACACGTCGATATGTTCTACTTATTGGCAGTAGATAGAGGGGTTCTAACACCCCTATCTAACAGGATAGTGAGTGGAGCAAGGGATGCTCCATGTTGATTAGGTTGGCTTGGGATCTTGTTATCAAGGGACTCCTTCACTATAGGATAGTACAACGATCAGGGATGATCCAATGGCATATTTGGGACCCTGTTGAAGTTTGCAGTGACAATGAGGATACACTATTAGAGAGGGCACTTGTTCAAGCACTGGTTGAGTACAAGAAATTTTTGGTGCATTAGAGGAGCTTGCCAGATGAGGATGTTACTTGGGAGGGAAAGCACATACTTGAGAATCCAACACTTAATTTTCTTGGGGACAAGCAACATTTGGGAGGGGAGGACTATCACGTCCGTTCCTAAATTAATTTGGAACAAGACTAATTATTTCATTTTGGGGCCAATTTTGGAGATAATGGGGCCCATTCGATTTTATTAGGAGATTAGACTTAGAAGAAATTATTTTGAGGTCGTTAAGTTTTGCATGGAGGTGGTTAAGTGAGGGCCCATGATGAAGGTAAAATTGGAGGGAACATTGCTCCACAAAATCTATATAAGGAAGGAAACTATCCTCATTTCATTCATCTTTGGACACATTTAACTCAACCTTAGTTGCTCGAGTTGCTTAGTCAGGTCACTCGTTGTTTATCACAAGTTCTTCAAGCAAGTAACTCACCCTCTCTTCAGTGGACTACGAGTGCAACCCTAGTGAGGTTTATTTCTATTATTCCAAGAGATTGCAAGTGGTATTCAGATCCCCCAACTTAACCATCATTCAATCAATGTGTACTCAGACGCTATAATGGAATACATAGTGGATAATTCAGTGGACTTCCAGGGAGCAACTGTCAGAGGAGTTTTGGAGAAGGAAGTAAAGGGGAAGACTAGCCTTTAGGAGGATTTTAGGACCTGGAGATTCTATTTGGGAACAGCGTGATATCCAACACTCAGGACCAGCGCATGAATTCATCGTTAGGCACACGTGGGGAGTTCGTGGGTTAGTTGTGGAGCGAGTACTTGATGAGAGAGATAAGGGGAAGTTTAGGGAAGATCATCTCAACAATTTTAATGTGTTTTGGAGGGTTTATTTTGGAGTTACATGTAGGTCGTACGCTTCAATATTCGAAGGAGGGCATGGCTCTTGGGAGGCTGAATTTTCGGCGTCAAAACTAGGCCAAACCCTTTCTAGGTTTTGGTTGAGGAGCTTGGGGCTAATTTTGTAGAATTTTCTAGTTAGATCTGAGGGTTCAAACAAGGGTCCCAACTCAGCCAGTAGATAGGGGGAATTTGGGCCAAAATTCCGAGGTCAACATTTTTCTAATTCCTTTGTGGGTTATTCTTGGTATTTGGTGGAGAGGCCTAGGTTAATTTCTTAGAATTTTCTGAGCACCAAAGGTAGGGTTTCCAGTAGCATATTCACAACATACAACACAGTTTCATCAGGGCAGCATTGTAGTAGTGATTTGTGCCATCTGGGCTTGACATATTACCACCTGAGCTTGATCATGCTTGAGATTGAGGCAAGCCCAGGTGCACCACATCCACATTGTGATACTTTTCTCCCATATTATAATAAAATGGATCAGTTGTTGGTTATTCCTAGACTTTTTATGGGTTTGCGCTAAATGTTTCAATTTTATGGTGTTGTTTTTATTGTTTGCTTTGCATAACACTATTTTTCCTAGTTTGGAACATTACAAAAGAACTCAAAAACTTGAATTAGTTCACAATCAAGCGCACACACATTGTTTTAAAAACAAAAAAGATTTAAGAAGAGAAATATAATCCAAGGGTATGGGAATTATGGAAAGAAAATTTTTGAGGATTCTCTCTTCAACCAAAGAAAAATGGGGATGTGAGAGAAAATCGATGATGGATATGGTAAGGGTTTTGGGTTGCATAATGCTCCAGGGTTCTAATGAAGGGTAACAATGCGCTCCCAATGCCCTTTGAACATGCTCCAACAATGCTTGGCATCCATACATCGCAAATGGATGGGATATGGGCAGATGGCAGGAAGTATTTGTTTGGTTTGTAAACTACGAGAACACTTGTGCCATAGTAATGAAGTTAAACGGTCATAAAAGTGAAGGGTATCCAGTGCTACAAATATAATTGACGGAGTCACCTGCAATTGTAGATCGGCCCTCCAAAAGGTCGGATTTGGACATCCTCACTTCGATACGTTAATTTTTGAGTTGGTATGGTTTCATCATTGTGTTTCCAAGGTTCCATGTGTGCATGACCTTGGATTTGTACTTTTTTCAGATGCCAGAGGCCCATGGCTCATATTGGGGGTTGGTGGCTTGTTGTCCATGGATTTTTGGAGGAAAAGTTTGGATCAACTACCCATTGAAAAGAAAGTTATGGTCGAGAGTTGGTTCTATCTAGAGAATATTTTTTCAATAGATCTAGAGGTTTTTTACAGTTGAAATCTAGATTCGGAGGTGATAGATCGATATCAATCCTTCGTAAAACCCCTTGATGAGAAAGTCGAGCAATTTGGTTCGGGCAAGGATGCCTTTGTCCAATTTTTTTCAGAAATCCAAAATGGTTGATCGATTCTGATTAGGGTTCAAAAGGAATCTTTAATGTGAGATCTGAAAATGGAGATCCATAAAAGATCAGGCATTCCAATGGAGGTTCAAAGCTTTATCTTTGCAGGTAGATCTATACAAGATTATTTGATGCTACAATACTATGGAGTTGAACATAATTCTTCTATTATCACCAACCTATGATTGCTGGGGGGTGTGCCTGGATCTACTTTCCCCAAGGGAACTATACTTGTCCTGGGAAAATGCCAGGGATTCACTTCATTTAAAGACATTCTGAAATGGAATACCGAAGCCTCTTTTAAATTTGAACAGACTCTAAACATTCTTGGTCCCTAGATTGTGGAATGGTTGAATAAAGTCCCGGAATTGACAATATATCTATTAGAGATAAATGATATATGGAAATCCTTCCAATCCCAAGCAGTCATCTGTAGATTCAATGGTTTCTAGACAAAACCAATGGATCCTTTTAAATTAATTTTCATGCCTTAGAAAAAAAATTGTGAGGTTCATCTATGCTCCAGAGGTTTCTTCATCGTAAAATTTGAATCATCACAGATCAGAGAGTATGTTTTACAAGATTGTACATGGTTCTTAGAAAATGTGGGTATTTTTATCACCTTATGGTTCCTGGAACTCCATGAAAATTCAATGAAAAATCAATGGTGATCACCCAAATTCCAATCTGGAAAAGATTGCATAATATTCTCCTTCATTTCTGGCATACAAAAGTATAGAAGGATGGTAATATATTGGGGAGATTCATAAAAATGGACACACAAAGAACCAAAGAAGCAATATACACTTTCACCAAAATTTGCATAGAGATATATCTTAGTAAAGGACTACCTGGCCATATTCTTCTAACACAACAATCAACATTGGACACAATTTTTATATCTTGAGAATACGGATTCAACGTGTCTTACTCATCTACAAATAAGACATTTACAAATTTATTGTCCCGTGACAAAGAAAGATCCGCGGAAGAAAAAGAAGTCAGCTAAAAATCCCAAGGTATGACAATTTCCATAGCAGCAACCAAAAGAAGAAGAGAAAGAGGAGGAGTTCGGAAACCCCATATGTAAGCAAAAGTAGAACCCACCAGAACCTTCAGAAAATGGGAAAATTAATCAAGGTGGGACCATGGTACCAAACACACTTCCAAGAATAGTAGGAATTTCATCCCAAACAATGCATATTGAGAAGGAGACAAGAGGAGTCAAACACCCTCATTCATCAGAAATCTTAGACTCAGAAAAGGAAAACCCGCAGAAGTTAGAGGACACCTATCTAGTTATTGTAACAACCTCTCTTGATCAAGGAGGATGGTAATACGTAGATTAGAAGGTAGGGAAAAATGGTAACTAAGTATTTCCACTTAGACCCAAGTTAATTTCCTTTTTTATTTTTATTTTTTTTCTGGGCACCAACTTTTGTTTGGTTTTTATCCAAATTCTTTTGGAGATCCTACAACATGTAATTTTGTTTTCTTAAATAAAATTACGACTTTTCTTTAGGTTAAAACAAAACAAAAATGGGAGGCAAGCTTTAATGACACCCTAAAATGTGAGGGGAATAGCTTTTTATAAATGGCCTAAGGCTAGAAATTAACATTGGGAGAGTAACTTGGCATGGTGTGGGGAAATCCAAAGCTCACAAAAGTCTTGAACCCTTGGACTAGAAGCCCTCTTGAATCAAATATAATCCATAAGGAGAATGAGAACACACATATTAATCACAAGGCACTATGAAGTGTGAAAATCATAAAAGATTATGGTTCCCCTTGAAGTTCAATATTGAACCTAGTAATCAATATGAGGAGATAAATCCTTAGGATCCCACAAAATCCATAACTAGAAATGATGATGTTTTTTTCTACGTAAGACTAATTCTATTAATGGAAACATAATTCACAATGAGGCCGCAGCCTCTGCGGGTCTAGAACAACCAAATAACCAGTTTAAACATCAAAACTAAAGCGAGACTACCCTGGGAGGGGAAACCAGTTCGAAGACGAGAAAAAAAACTAGCTTCCCGCGCAGGGGTTACAGCTCCAAAACTCGGAATTAACTGTCATCGTGAATTTCCAAATTGTCCAAGTATTTTGAAATAAACAACAGAAAAAACAAACATCTAAAAAACCGAGCTGGGTAGGTGACCTGTCTTCTTGAGAGTGTTAGGTGTCTTATGATGGTAGCTTCTCCTCCACTCTCAGACACATATACTCGCCTGAATTAGTATCCTCTACCTTCTTACCACCCATATTGTCATGTGTCTCTCCGGCTTCATCTTGAACTCCTTTGGCTTTTCTAGTGGCCTTGCCACCTTAAGCCTTCGGTCTGCTAATGGTCGAATGTTCCTGGGCCTCCTGCTGATTGCTAGTGCTCGACACCTTCTGTGCAGTGTCGGGGGGTGGATGAACTAGCTTCTTTGCTAGGCTGTGTTCTGGGTCGTTGTGCGTGTTGGATTCCTCCCTGAATTCCACTGAAATGGTGGCTATAATGACAGATCTGTCCTTGGAGCAAAGGAAGTGAAATTGAGCGAACTAGGTGGCAGCACTTAGATTGGGTGTCTAGGTGGCCTCATCGACCCAATGAGATGCACAGGGATGAGCTCGTTCCCTTCCACTTCGGGTAACGGATGACTGCCATGGAAACGGGGTGTGGATGGGGTGGAGGGTGGGGAGGACAAAGGGGAAGTCGATGCAAAGGGAGATGGAAAAGGGGGATAGATGGCTCGTCCACAGCTACTGCCTCCCCTGCAGCGCATGCAGTGACAAAGTCGCAACATATTGCTCTGAGTGGGGTGCTGCAGTGAGGAGTGAGCTAAAATGGTCAACTTACAGACTAGGAGCGGGACGAGGGCAGCAAAGTTAACACTGTAAATGATAGGGGGATTCAATTCAGGGACAGAGGCAGGGGTCGAGGCATCAAATTTCAAGGTGCAGTGAATATAGTGGGAGAAGTGAATACCATTTCCCAGGTTAACACAGTTGATAAGCTTGCAATGCCACCCTATTACGGTGTGAGAGTTTCGCTCTGCTACAGCAGGGTGGCAAGAGAAATTTAGAGGTGCTGGCCAAGTGACAGAGGCCTACCTTAAATTCCCACAAGTGAAAGCGCGGAAGACCATGTGGCTCTGCCACCTGCTAGACTGGCGTCCCATCTGCAATAAATCAACTTCAACCACCCGCATCCAGGAAAAATGATGATTTATTAATATACTTAAAAAAACATTATTATATGTGAGTCTTTAGCCTTGGATTATAAGACTTGCTACAAAGTTAGTTTCATTTTGATGTGAGTATATCTAGATGTTGTTTTTCTCTCAAAGGCGAATATCTATAAGATCAAGGAATATCAACGTGTGATTTTGTTAGTCACCAAGATCATATTCATGATCCAAAAGAATACCAAATTTCTATAGTGGATTCATCCAATATGTCTTCTCATGAAAACCCTTCTAATTGCAATACCTGCAAGTAAGGATTCACAAAGTTGTCATTTGAGGAAATAGTAAGAATTTTAGAAGCAAGAAAACATAAAAGGAAGAAATAATCCATAGAAGGTTTACGGTAAAGAATGAAGAATAGTAGTTGTCTATTCTATGCATGATTATTCTAGGAATAATAGTTGTCTATTCTAGGAAGAAAACCCTTCTAATTCCATGCATAGTCTTTATATTTTTAGTTGATTAACTAGTTAACTGAGAGATCACTGAGTTAACAATACTTATTCTACTCAATTGACCTTCAACTAACTCAACTAAGTACTTGAGCTCAGTTAATTGAGTCAAACTGAAATAATTGAACTAGATTACTAAAATTTAGTAATCAACACATGCATGATTGAACTCCAAGCCCACTAACTCTAATTTATTGAGCTAACTGAGTGACAAGAGCCATGTCACACTAGTTAACTTCCTCCAAGTTGTATTTCTGATATGGAAATTTGATTTACTCAATTTGACTAAGGCTAAAGTCAAATTGCACCTTTCTTGCTACACTTTCTAACACACGCTCTTAGAAAGAAATGAAATTTTCACCACCCATTTCCAACACTTTTGGAAGGTATTGTAGCACTACCTCTCACTATTGTTGTTTTTGCTGCAACAACAACAACTATGAAGCATCCAAAAAATACATAATCAGTTGTCTCTCTGAAACTCTCTACTGGGAAAACTGCACTATTGTTGATTTTGCAATATCTCCTGCATTGGTATCGACATTTTTTTGTGCTCCTCAGCATCTGACAACACCAACTGACACTAATCCTTCTACTATTGAACATAGTTGTCCCTTGTAGCAAGGTAATGATCCATGAGCAAAGTATACTATAACTGCTCTCCTACAGATCCTGCCCAATTATTTGCAACACCAGGGTTAAGGCTCGACATTTCCCCACCTAATTCCTCAAGGTACAGTTGCATGCATGGTGAAATCTAATCTACTCATATTACTATTGCCATTTCTCTGTTGTTGATTCCACACTACTGTTGCAACTACTGCAATAATGAGTCTAATCTCCCCATATCTTAAAGTACTAGCTTCCATAAGTTTTCTCCCTCTTAAAATAGACTCCCTTTGAGTCTCAATCTCGCTACCAATATAAATTATCACAAATACTTTTTTTTCACTAAACATTGGCTCACTATTCTTCCCACTAGTAGCCTTATAACTCAATTAAGAAGTATGCACATAGGTTCTTTTGGATCTACCTTGAACTAGGGCTCCATAACTCCCTAACAACTCATTAGTTCTTCAATGATCATTGTACATGAGGACTTCAAGGACTTCCCACTAGTCAATAATTTGGCTACTCTAGAATGTTGCTCCTAGGGCACTTGTGATGATCCTAAATCTGTTCCAAGCTCAGAAATTCGAACTTCCCTCCAATGCATACTCAAGCCTCAATCCGTTGAAAAGCAATTTTCCTGCACGGAAGAAAATCTTCTCCACTAAAGTTGCAAATTCAAAATTCCTAATGAAAAAATTCGAAAGATTGGTTCTAATGTGATTTTAGGGCTCTAATACCATGTAGAAATTTGATAGAAATTGCAATTGCTAAATATTTCAAATTGAAAAACATGAGACACAATTCTACTCTATAATTATGAGAAAAATAAATCGCAATTTAGAGACACATTCATAGACATGCAACAAGAAAATCACAAGTACACATTGATTTCTAGGAGAACCTAACTGGGAAAAACACCTCAAGCCTCTTTGCATTAATCATTTGAATAGAGAAACTATTACAATTGCATGCTTCAACTCTAAGCACCACCTGCAAGGGTAAAATTTTTCCTCCTAATGAATGAGGACCACTGGCCAACACTTAGCCACTTTATGCCTCCTCCAACCTCCTATTTCCTTTTGCAAACCCAAGCTAATTCGAGCTCCTAAACAATAGGGAAGTCATTATTTCCTTGCACAATTTCCGATGATTGATCAACTGCCTACATGCAAAATTTTGTACACTCCACTAGTATACAAATAATTTTACTTTAGCCTTAGTTCCTCCACTTCAAGTAGGCAATTTGAATTCCATGCATGACTGTGTCTATTTTTAGTTGATTGACTAGTTAACTGAGAGATCACTGAGCTAACAATAGTTCTACTACTCAAATGACTTAACTAAGTGCTTGAGCTCAGTTAACTGAGCCAAACTAAAAATAACTTAACTATATTGCTAAAATTTAGCAATCAACACATGCATGATTGAAGTCCAAGCCCACTAACTCAAATTTGCTGAGCTAACTAAGTGCAAAGAGCCATGTCACACTAGTTAATTGCCTCCAAGTTATCCTTTTGATGTGGGATTTACTCAATTTTACTAAGGCTAAATTCAAATTTATCCTTCCTTGCTACACTTTCTAACAAGGGGTCTACAAGATGACCTTTCAATTGACATGGTCATAAGTAAATGATCCTAGTAGAAGAAGGTAGAAACACTTCCTCTTGTTAGGTTTTTATGTGATGATAACAGGTTAGGGTCACATTAAATATCAAGACCAACATTTAACTTGGATTTGTAATTTCCATGAAGGAGTATCTTCAAGATAGAGAGGGAGATGAAAATGAATTTTGAGTCTAGAGTGTGGATCTTGAGATTTCTCAAAGCTAAGAGTCAATGAGAACAAGAGATCCAAAGGTAGATCTAGTTCCATAGGTATGGACCAATGCCAAGAGTCGGAGATGGAGCTAGATTCAAATATGTTACCAAGAGCAAGATTCAAAACCATGTTTTATTGAAGTAAATAGAAGGCACACTATTCCAAACTAGTTTCCTTAAGCTTTTAGAGACTAAGAAATCTTCTTAATGGGAGGTGTGATCCAAAATGGATTTGAACTAATGACTGGGTGTAAGTCTCAGTACCTAAAATTTAATTCAACAGATAATAAATTTTGGAAAACATTGTAAACTAATGCTTATGTGAAGTTGAGTAAAACAAAAATGAGAATGTGGGAAGAAAATAGATAATTTAATGCAATAAGAAAAAGAAATAAGAGAGAAGTTTGAGGAAGAGGAAACAAATTGGCATGGTTATTGTCCTTGTCTCTACCCCCCTATATACCTATTTCTTCCCTCTATCTCATTCTCAAGGAGTCTTTTGGCCAAGGACAGTGTCAAGGATAAGGGTCCATGAAAGCATGTTATCATAGATTGTCAACACAAAAAGACTAAAGCCACATTCAAAGTTGGTTTTCCCATTTGGATTTTTAGGGTAAATCTTATTTCCATGTGCATTATTTTCTTACATGTGTTGATTATTTACATTATTAACTTGCATTTATGTTCATTAAAGTTATTGATAGTTTCTTTGTATATTATTAATCTACGTTGAGGAGTTAATGATATATGTACTACATAATATTGTGTGTGGAAAGTTTTTACTTCATATCACAAAGGTTTAATGGTGGATAAATATTCCAATAGTTATCTATTCTCCACACTTGGTTAATTTCAGACATGGAAACCAATTTTTCGTGTTCTAAATATGTTGCAAAAGTGTAAGGGTTGCTAGACTAGTTTCCTATACTATTGGGATTTTTCACTTTCTTGTAATCCATCAAAAATTTCTTCCATATGCTTTTCTACATTGCTAGGAATTAAAATCCATTCCTATTTGACTTTCCAAGTTACTAAGAGTCCAAAGATGTCCCCAAACATTTTTCCCAAGTTGCAGAGATTCCAAATACATACCCAATTCTTCCAAGTTATTGAGATTTCAAACATGTCCCCATCTGTTTATCCAAGTTGTTAAGAGTCCAAACTCATCCCAAAATTTTTCCCTTTTTATGAACATAAATCCATCCCTAGGAGTTATTTGGAGTTTTTGGGCATCAAAATCCATCATCAAATCTTTTCCTTGGTTTTTATGAATAGGAATCCATCAATGGGAGTTTTTTTAGAATTGTTGGGCATCTAAATCCATAACCAAAAAAAATTCATGCTGTTGTGAATATAAATCTATCCCTAGATGTTTCTGGTGTTGTTAAATGCCTAAAAACTATTCCTGGACATTTTCTACAATTATTAAGTTTCTAAATCTACCCCTATGCATTTTATTTTTCGCTAAGTGTTAAAAATCATCTACTGGACATTTCCTCTATTGTTAGTTTCCTTAGACATCAGAATGAACATTATTTTTCATAGGGTGACTCTTTTTATTTCTCAAAGAATCGATTATACCCAATTATCTATGTATTTAATTGTTGGGTTGTTTCTTTATTCAATGGGCACCCCTAGTTATCTGATAAGTAGCAAGTACTATATTATAGAAGTTGATATTGCTACAAAATTTTCTACTAAAGAAAATATTGCAACAAAAGCTTTTATAACATAAGCTATTGTTACGAAAGCTTTTTTCACGGAAGGTATTGGAAAGAAGCTTATGCTCAGAGGCTATTGCTACAAAATATTCTACCACAAAATTTGTTTCCTACAAAAGTTGTTAAAAAGGCTAAAGATGTTGGTGATTATTTAAGTTATTTTCTATGAAATCCATTGCAAAGCCAATGAATTCAAGGTTGTTTCTAGATGTTCACACCCAATAATAGACCCTATGACCATCATAAGAAGAAGAAGATAGATATCCTTATATAGGACAAGGAACGAAGTCAAAAGGTCTTTTTGCATACATAATTCCCTATACAAGACTAAGAGAAAGATCAAACACATATTTCTGTAGAAGGTCTGTGTTCGTGAAATTGACATGTCATAGGCCTACCATTTACAGATCAAATATTTAGTCTCTTTTCGAGGTATAGATCATTTTTCGAGGTATAGATCATCAAGAGAAGTTTTTTTCTTATATACTTTATTTCCCTACAATAATATTAATTTGGAGGATGGTCTAACATATTTTGGATTTCTTTTCAAATCTAATGACTAGTTGAAAATAGATTGGTAATGGCTAGTATTTAAAGTTGAAAAGAGAATTAAAGTCTAGTGTCATAGGTTGTTATTTATAAGAGGTACATTAGTGATGTTAAAATATGTTTTAGAGGCAATTCTAATTTAATGGATGTCATTATCCTAGATTCCAACTGAATTATGGAAATCATAGCCATTTTGAGGTCACGATGAAATTTCCTTTAGGTCTTGGAACAATATCCCATAAATCATTCTTCATAATGCATTCATATTATTTGACCATAACATCCCTCCAAACATGTTCTTTCACTGCTTCCTCAAATGTGGAGGGCTCAACCTAGATCATAGTGATCATCGCTACAACATGTCCCTAATATCAACACAAGCTTTTTCTTTCTCTAAAGGTTCTTTTGGAAAGAACAAATCTCTCAACGTACTGTAAAGTATCACAAAGCCATAATGGTCTCTTCCTATCTCACTTGGAGGAGAATCCAAAGGGCCCATAAGCTCCATGGGATCATAAACAATGTTTTTGTTTGAGTCTGGAACAAAAGGACCTTTTAATATATCCATATCATGTTACTTTTTAGAGGAGGAGGAGGAGGTATCTTGTTTTTCCAAGAGCGACATCTTCATCAAAGGTCACATTCCTACTAAAATCGATCATCCTTTGGCTATATATATATATATTATAAATGCTTTTTGCTATCTTTTGAGGATGATAACTTCCTTCCCAATCATCGGGTGTATCTCCTCTTCTTCTGTCATCTCTCCTTATTCTATCATCACCTCTTATTTTATTAACATTTATTCTTATATCATTGAAATTGCTATTGTTGAAGACATGCTTGTTATTGTACCTTGATCTTGGATAATTCTTATTTTCCCGACAATCTTGAGCATATTGGCCAAACTTGTGACATTTGTAACATTTAATATTTGACATATATTTATCTCTCATCATTATCCTATTGGAATACCTAGGTGTTGGCACAAAATTCCTTTTATTAGATGGACCTCCTTTACCTTTCCTTTTTTATCTTGAGTGGAAAATGTCGAAGGCTCTCCAAATTCATGCTTTTGAATTTTCCCTCTATCAATCATCTTGGTCTCCTCATGAATACATTTACCAACGAGCTCATCAAATCATAGGAATACATTGTTGTTTCTTAGATTAGTAAGGAAAGGTCTTCCAAACAGGAGGAAGACCTCGAAGAGTGATGAATAATAACTCCCTACCTACATCTTACAATTGATCCCTTAAATGGGATCCCCTCATGATATAGGATTTTACAAATTCTCCCTTGTTCATCTTTATCTCTTTGAGCTGATCTTTCAAAGAGAGGATGTGATTCAAGTTGTTGACCTCATATATCCCAACCAACTTGTCATACATATCCTTAGATGCCTTCAAGTTACCAACATGAAGAAGCAAATGATCTTGTAAACCATCAATGGTAATTTTCTTAGTTTTAGGATCACCTTTCTTGTACTTAAAGTTTACAATAATAGAAGCATTCACTGAATTCTCGGGTACCTTTCCATGCCCATTCTCTAAAACATCATTGTCATCTAGTATAAGTTCTAACCTGATCTTCTAAACAACAAAGTTAGATGAGTCACCCAACTTCTCATCTCATTGAATTAAAAGGTAGACATCTTGACCAAACCAAATATGATCATTTATCTTCTTTCACGAATGATTTCTATTATCTCTTGTCTCCTTGGGCTTTTCTCTTCAACTTAGCTCTAATACCATGTTAAAATTTTGAGTGTTCTATGATGTTACAAACACTTTAACCAAATTCTTATATTTAGTTAGCAATATTTAAACACAAATTAATATTCCAATGATTAATAGCAATTGTAGGTAGAATAATAAATACAATGAATAATAAGAGACAATTAAGAGACACTAGATCTGACCAAAGACTAGGGGAAAATCCCTAAAAGGGGAAAAGCCCTTTCAAATTATTCTTATTATTAGATTGTCATTAAGTGTTCAACAAAGAGAGAGTGAAATGCTCTAATTCATCAATCATAGTACTATCCAACAAAACCAACCATTTAATATCCAAGGGATGAAACCAACAACAATATTGATTAGAATGAAAGTCCTAGGTCCATTGTCAATGATCAAGATCTATCATCAACTATTATCAAAACCCTAGGTCACAGCCGCATGGAGTCAGTGACCATGCAAGCAATTGTAACTCTCCAGCTGCGTGGAAAACCCTGCATGCATGCGACTACAATCAATATTTCCTTGTTCCAACCCCACGACCCCATATCAAAAGCCTTAATCCACCCATGCAAGCTTGAACCATTAAATTTCAGACCTGTATGAACCAATAGCATGAACCCACCCCAAACCTGTGTGAACCAATCCAAAGAAGAGAGAAGAAGATCCTTGATGATGATGATGTCCAAATGGGGTTCACTTTAATTGTATTTATAAGATTCCAAGGGTGTCCAATTTCTCTTTTGAGTTTACCTATACATTTGTGCACATGTTGGTTTCCATATTAAAAATATATTTTTCCTCAACCAAATTAAATTATTCCAAGGGATAGGATGGGTATTTCTTAATGAGGAAGATAAAGAGGGAACTTGTCCCTAAGAAACAAAATTAGCATAGCATGATGCTTCCACAAGAATGTTTGGAAAAAAATAAATCATAAACTTCAAGGGGTGAAACATCACACAGTACCTCATTCGTGAAAGGCTTGATGCTATAGAATAGGTGGCATTGTTGGCTAACATGGAGACCTCGCCCTTGGTGGAGCCACCCAATGTTGTATGGCTACATGTGTGGTGTTTTCGTTAGGCTCAACTTCTTAATGACCTAAGATAAGATGAGGCTCTTTGGATTTGTCATGCTATCAACAATGAAATGCAATAGAGGCCCCTTTACTGAAATTTATGAGTGGAAGAGACACTCACCATCCTATAGATTTTCAGTCTCCTTGTGCTAGAGCTTAGTGGTAGCAATAGTGACACTGGGTTTTGCAGCAATGATATATTTCCCTTTGTCGAGGTTTCTTTCAGAGTTAGAACTTTCATATTACTCTGAAGCTTTCATCTTAGCCACTAGTGACTTATTTGCATGACACTCATTTGTATTATAAGTGGGGCTCTTGTGGAACTCACACCACTTTCTCGTGTCCTTATTCATCCTCCCATTGCTATTATTTGTTTGTGGCTTCAATGGGTTGTCCTAGGTCATTCCCACTTCACTTTATCCTTTGTTTTGTGGTTTGGGGGTGCCCTTGCCCTGCTTTGGATTCACAAAACTAAAGTCTCACTTCTTTGGTTTAAATTTATCCTCAATTCAGGTAGCATATCGATATATTGTGCCAAGAAAGGAAATGTCCAAGAACTCCATCTCTACATGGATGTATTTGTGCAAAAAGACATGATACTTGAGCACTTCATGTCAACCAAATTCCTCGATACCCAACTTTATGCATAAAGTATGAAAGATATTCATGAACTCTGGCATGTCTTCCTCCCTTTCCTACTGTAGCATGGTCCATTTTATATATTTGTCTTCATAGCTTCCAATAGGGTAATATTGTTGATTTGAAAATGGGATGTACTTGTTTAAGGGTGCAAGGTATCCATTTTCTATAATTTCAAATGCGAGTTATACACTTCAAGTGACCTCTAAAAAGGTGAAAACTTCCTATTTCTTATACAGAGATAGACAGTAGGGGCATTCACCGGACATGTCACCTCTAAAGAGAGGATGAGTTCCAGAGGCTACCTGGCCCTCTACAGGCTCTGCCTAAAGAAATAGCAAAGTAAACACTTAGAAGTCTTTGACATACACATACTTGAAGTTTGATGTCTTACGGAATAAGACAAATAACTTTGTGTAGCTGAATAGGTGATTATGTGTGTATGCAAGTTATGTATATTTGTTGTTTAACACTTTATATCAGTTTTGTTTAGCATATCATCTTCAGAAAATAAAGACATCAAAATGATAAAAGCAGTTCACCCCTTCTGGGCTACATCTGTTGGACCAAGCCTCTCCAACTAGGCTTGTCCTCTTGTATTAAAAATGCTACAAAGGCTAATACAAGAATATGAATGTCTCGAAAGACTGATCTAACTGTAAATACAGAATCAAAAGATAAGAATTAGCTAAACATGCTCTTTCCCAAGCACTAAACAGTGAAATTGTACTTGATACAGTACTTTCCCCAATTGGCTCTAGTGGCCCTTTAAACTTGCATGGAGAATTTCAAGGTGAAGATGACCTCAATTGGTTCTAAAACCTCTACCATTAGACTCAGAAGGTCAAAAATAGCAGACATAGGCTTTTGAAAGCTTCCCTGAAGCTAAACAGTGAGAATAATGCCTCAACAGGTAAAACGAGCTGTAGAAATGGATTTAGAATGCTGAAAACCTTCAGGAATGACTTTCGTTCCACATTCAATGGCTGCACAATTCCCAATGCAGCTCCCAAACTGATTTGGCCCTAGTGGCTCCTGGAACTTCCACGAAGCAAAATCACCTACAAATGACCTCAGATGACTGTGAAACCTATGGAAATGGCTTCAGAAGGTCGAAGAGACCCAAAAAAAAAAAAAAAAAAAAAAAATTCATCCAAAACGGACTTTCCTAGCCAAAGTTATGGCCATTTACTCCTAACTGCCAGTTGCCCTTGAAAAACTCCAGTTAACTTTAGTTGGAGCCAGTTAGGCCCGCCAAAAATGACGGGTCCGCCCAAATTTGGCGCTCCACCAAAATTTCCGCCAACTTGACTGTAGTTATAATAAATACATATGAATGGTTGGCGGTTTTACCTCGGATTTTGTGCCGACGGTTAAGGGTTAGGCCCACCGTTTTGGGCTGTGGTCATATGTATGCGGGGGCTGGCCCGCTTTGGTTTCCGCCCAAACAAATTTAAACTTTATAAAACATTGCCGCCACACATATAAAAAAGGTGACCCTTGTGGTGCGTTAGTAAGGCATTGAACTGTTACAAGACAGGTCGCGTGTTCAATTCCGGAACCAACCCAAAATTTTAACCATATGCGCCCACATTGTGCTGATGTCACCTGAGCCACGTGGCGGCCTCCGGGCTTGCCACGTGGAAACCTGTGATTGGCTGCACAAAAAGAAATATTCCCTAGAATATTCTATGGAATATTCCAAAGAATATTCTACGGAATATATTTTTTTTAATATTTTGTTTTGAAAAATATTCAAAAATTAAGGGTTATTGGGCGATTTTGTTTTTGGCATAACTTTCTCATATGGCGACCGTTTTTCGAACCGTTTGTGGCGCTGGAATTAGGAGGACGAGATATATCCGGTTGTTTAGGTTTGAGCCAGTTATGAGCACTTTCATTTTGACCATTTTACGACACTTGGTCTTGAGCTCCTGATCAAACAACATGCTTAAAAGGGTTGCAAGAGGGTTCTCCTAAAAACGATGCAAATTCCTCCATATCCCTTCTCTCATAGTAAGATTCTCACTAGTCCTTCATGTGGCGGGTAGCTTTAAGCAGTGTAAAAGAAATATTCTCTATTGGAAAAATCATGGACTGAAACTTATCCTTGCAACAGATTTAACAATTTATTTGGAGCATATGAATCTATCTAGCCTTCAAATATAAGCATTTCAATGTTAACTTGTACCTTAAAGGGGAGGTTCCTCTTAAATGATTGTTGGATGAAGATGCATAGCATATTGGTAATCGTCAAAGGGTCTGGGGAAAGTTGTCGGTCATTTTGTTCCTCGATCACTCGAGGGATTCTTTGAGCAACAAATTGATAGGGTCTCTTTCTCCCTTGTCATTCTTTTCTTCCACCATGGGAGGTCATCAAGGTCAATGAGCACTGTCTTGTAAGGGTTCAAGTCCCAACTCCTTATGCCATGACCTCATTGGGGACGTGCAAAGAAAAAAATGAAAGAACAGACCAATTTGATACGAATTTATTAAGGAATGAAATGGAATACAGATGAGTGGGAGACAAAGCAACAAACGTTAATGGGCCTCGATGGGGTTAGTTGGAATGTCAACTTCCCGGGGTTGTAACTTTGGCATGTGATCTCCATTTGGTCTGCATGATAGTCCATTAAAAAGGTCTATCCAAGGACAAAAATTTTCAAATACAAATATAGAATTTGACATACATATGCCTTTTTCCCCAAAAAACATTTTTTAGGGGTATAAAATAGCTTTGGAAGTTCACGAACCAAAACTACCAAAAATATAAAATTGATGAAATATGAAATTGTGTTGAAAAATAGGAAACTAATAAGAAACTATGTTGGGGATCCAAGTGGAATAGGAAGGTGGCCACCAATATCCACCTCGATTAGATGAATTTTTGGAGAATGTCAGAGGACAGGAAACCTATTCATTTATATATAGATTCTCATGATACCACTAAATTAATATTTCTAAGGAGGACCATAATAAGACAACATTTGCAATAGAGTGGGGATCATTTTAGTATATTTTCATTTCTTTTAAGTTGAATAATGCACTAGTGGTGTTTTTCCGAGTGGTGATGGCAGCTTTTAAATATTTTATTCATAAATTTTTGGAAGTTTACTTAGATAATTGCACTATTTCATTTATAAATTTCCTCAATACAGGGACAACACCACAAGAGTACACAGTGGAATAGAAGAAGTTACTGATAGTTAAGACCATGGATTATCAACTCATCGCATGATGTTTATACAAATCAAGTGTAGATGGAATACCATATCAATGTGCATTAGAGAATGATAACCTTGCCATATTGACAAAGGTGCATGATGGAGTGGCTAGAGTAAACTACACAGAATATTTCGTGCATAGGTTTCTAGTGGCCAACAGTCCACCATGATGCAAAGGAATTTTCTCACAATTGTGACATATGTCGAAGAGTGGGTAAACCTTTGGAACAAAATGAGATACCACTCCACCTACAAATAAATTTACAATCATTTAATAAGTAGCATGTATATTTCATTGGGCCAATCAATCCACCAACAAAGATAAGTGGAGCGCAATACATTATCATTATGATAGTTTTCAACAAAATTGTGGAGAATGCATTGATGAAGTTATACAACAAAAATATTTATAATTATGACCTAAGGATTCTCGTAGTGGTAGTGTTACGGGCCTACTAGACAAAGAAACTCATAGGCCAAACACACTTCAAATTGGTATATGGGGAGGAAGTGATAATTCTCATGGAGCTCATAGTCCCTAGTTTGTGCATCATTACAACAACAAGGTTGGTGGATTCTAGTGTAGTCAAGTAAAGGTTGATAGAGTTTCTTTAATTGGAAGAGGACATATTTATAGCGAGGTTCCAACAAAATGTGCAAAATTCCTAGGAAAAGGCATGGCATGATTGCCACATAAAGCAAAAGAAATTCCAAGTTAGTGACCTTATGTTGATGTATGGCAACGAATTTTTTAAGCACCCTGAAAATTTCCAAATGAATTGGTAGGGGTTGTATGTCATTCATTATGTCATGGATGTAGGGGAAATCCAATTGGATAAGTTAGATAGGGAGCCCCTTGACAAACTTGCCAATGGGAGTTGGTTCAGATTGTACAAAGATAGTCACCCCATATTCCATAGTTGATCTATAAAAGAAAAGAGGTTGTATTTTTGCAAAATTGTTTGTGTTTTCAAGGAGAAGACATGAACCAGGGACCCCTAAGAATGTCATTATTGTGGGGAACAATGAAAAAAACTTGAAAGAGTAAAACTTTATTATCACGGTAGGGGTCCAGCACAACGTCCAATAAGAATGCCATGTTGTCAGGGGAATCGGTAATCGCATGAGCATTCAATATCAATAATAAATTGCATAGTGGATTATAGCTAGTAGTTGATGATAGCCACAAGCACCAAGAAAGGGTATAAAAAGGCATTGAAAAAGTGTGTCTCGCCCAAGTGGATTGGACACAATGGAACTAGATTAAGAAAAAGGCACTAAAGTTAATAAAGGAAAAATATTTTCTATATCCGTGCCTATGTTAGAAGGGTTGATGACATGACTTCCAATCTAGATAGAATCATAAATGATGTTCCTGGCCAGAGAGATATACCATTTAAAGGTCGGTGAAGTTATGAAAAGATATGGCCATGATCACCAAAAATTTATTGCAGTTGGAAATGTGGACCAGCCATGAAAATCATTAGTATTTCCTCTATTTTCAAATTCATTATATCATATTTTCAAGTGTAGATCTAAATCCTTCATAGAGAATAGAGTGCATTTTAGATATTAGAGTGTAATTTGCAGAATTATTTTCTATTTTTTACACATTCACTGTGACATCATCTTCAAGTCGTAAGAAATCAAGGGCTAAGGGTGTTGGTGTTATGCCACCTCCACAACCTACTGCCAAATTTAAATTTCAACTACCTAAAGAGCCAAAGTACAAGCTAGTTATGACTCCAATTCCAAAGGGGGTTATACAGGAGGGGGATGCAACAGGTATGCTTGATAAAATGAACTATAATGATAAAAAAATATAGAATCTAAAGAAGTTCCCAGAATTTGTTGAAGATAGATATGCTAGATGGATTGAGCAACTAGGATAGTCGTTGGCTATTGAAATGAAACAATGGGTTTTTAGACTAGAAAAGTCTAGCATATTAAACCTCCTATATATCCCACACTTTAGTAGGAGCTTAGAGGTGAAAATTTGCATCAATTTTCTATTTAGTAGTGTGCATTGTTTCTTATGGTGTGAGAAGCTAATTGAAATTTATACAGAATTGATTGCTTAGATTACAGGGATCCATGCTAACATCGAGGATCCGTATCCCTTATTTAATAAAAGCAATGATAAATATTGAAATGAGAAAGCAGTGGCCGAAAAAGTTGCAAAGAAGTTTTCAATGGGTTGTAGGAAGTGAAAAGTAATAATCTCCAACATAGAGCAACATGGAGTGTGTTTTTCCACCCAGCTCATTGTGTGTAAACTATTAAGAAAATGAAGGAAATAAAAGTGCCCTGCAAGCACAATAGCAAATTCCATAAAGTGTATAGAGGGAGGGGGTGCAAATGAAGTGGGCCACTTTCTTGCTAAACTAGTTAATGTCAGTCTATATTGAGGCTCAAGATAAGAATATTTACTTCCTATTCTTTGCTCTTGATCCTAATAGCCTTTATGGCATGGTAGATTATAAAGGACACCAAATTTCTCGCCATGGACAATCTTGACTTCATCACATCTATATTTGTGTATCTATAGTATATGGTGGACAAGAAGTGGTATTCTTTGAGGGATTCTTTGAGAAACAAATTGATAGGGTCTCTTGCTCCCTTGTCATTCTTTTCTTCCACCATGGGAGGTCATCAGCGTCAATGAGCACTATATTGTAAGGGTTCAAGTCCCAACTCTATTATAGAAGTTGATATTGCTACAAAATTTTGTACCGAAGAAAATATTTCTACAGAAGCTTCTATAACATAAGTTATTTTTATGAAAGGTTTTGTCACGGAAGTTATTCGACAGAAGCTTATGCTCAGAGGCTATTGCTACAAAATCTTCTACCACAAAATTTGTTTCCTACAAAAGTTGTTAAAAAGGCTAAAGAAGTTGGTGATTATTTAAGCTATTTTCTATGAAATGCATTTCAAATCCAATGAATTCAAGGTTGTTTCTAGAAGTTCACACCCAAGAATAGACACTACAACCATCATAATAAGAAGAAGATATATATCCTTATAGAGGATAGAGAACAAAGTCAAATGGTCTTTCTACATACACAATTCCCTATACAAGACTAAGAGAAAGATCAAACACATATTTCTGTAGAAGATCCGTGTTGGTGAAATTGACATGTCATAGGCCTACCATTTACATATCAAATCTTCAATCTCTTTTCGAGGTATAGATCATCAAGAGAAGGTTTTTTCTTATATATTTTGTTTCCCTACAATAATATTAATTTGGAGGATGGTCTAAAATATTTTGGATTTCTTTTCAAATCTAATGACTACTTGAAAAGAGATTGGTAATGGCTAGTAGTTAAGGTTGAAAAGAGAATTAAATTGTGGTGTCATAGGTTGTTATCTATAGGAGGTACACTAGCGATGTTAAAATATGTTTTAGAGGCAATTCTAGTTTAATGGATGTCATTATCCTCGATTCCAACTGAATTATGGAAATGATAGGCATTTTTAGATCACGACGGAATTTCCTTTAGGTCTCAAAACAATATCCCATAAATAATTCTTCATAATGGATTCATATTCTTCGACCATAACATCCCTCCAAACATGTTCTTTCGCTGCTTCCTCAAATGTGGAGGGCTCAACCTAGATCATAGTGATTGACACGAGATTTTTCTTTCTCTAAAGGTTCTTTTGGAAAGAACAAATCTCTCAATGTACTATAAAATATCACGAAGCCATAATTGTCTCTTCCTAGCTCACTTAGAGGAGAATCCAAGGGGCCCACAAGCTCCATGGGATTATCAACAATGTTCTTCTTTGAGTCTGGCACAAAAGGAACTTCTAATATATCCATATCATGATCTTTTTAGGAGGAGAAGGAGGAAGGTATCTTTCTTTTCCAAGAGAATCATCTTCATCAAAGGTCACATCCCTACTAAACTCGATCTTCCTTTGGCTAGATATATATATTATAAATCGTTTTTGCTATCTTTTGAGGATGATAACTTCCTTCCCAATCATCAGGTGTATCCCTTCTTCTTCTGTCATCTCTCCTTATTCTATCATCACCTCTTCTTTTATCATCGTTTATTCTTATATCATTGAAATTGCTATTTTCGAAGCCATGCTTGTTGTTGCACCTTGATCTTGGAGAATTCCTATTTTCCCGACAATATTGAGCATAGTGGCAAAACTTGTGACATTTGTAACATTCAATATTTGACATATCTTTATCTGTTGTCATTCTCCTAATGGAATACCAGGTGTTGGCACAAAATTCCTTTTATTAGATGGACTTCCTTTACCTTTCCTTTTCTTATCTTGAGTGGAAAATGCTGAAGGGTCTCCCAATTCATGCTTTTGAATTTTCCCTCTATCAATCATCCTAGTATCCTCATGAATACCTTTACCACCGAGCTCATCAAATGACAAGAATACATTATTGTTTCTTATATTAGTAATGAAAGGTCTTCCAAATAGGAGGAAGACCACGAAGAGTGATGAATAACAACTCCCTATCAGGCACATGTTCACCTACATCTTTCAGTTGATCCCTTAAATGGGATACCCTCATGATATAGGATTGTACAAATTCTCCCTTGTTCATCTTTATCTCTTTGAGTTGATCCTTCAAAGAGAGTATGTGATTCAAGTTGTTGACCTCATATATCCTAACCAGCTTGTCATACATATCCT
>APFE031550037.1:686-24797 GCA_000404065.3 Pinus taeda
CCTTCCTGTATAAAGTGAGGACAAGCCTTTACTAAATAATCATTTATTAATTAATTACTTTTACAGTATAATACAGTTTAAATTATTAAATTAAATATCATTTAATTTTACATTAAACCAGATATTATTTATACATGGTAAATTGATACGTTAATATACCTATATATGTATATGGTATTCTCCAGTCATAAAAAATACTTTCAAATTTATTTATAATATAATAACAATCAAATAATAAATAATGCATAAACTCGCTTTCATATATATGGAATACAACCCTCTGTTAAGCAATCATTTATTCATTAAACATACCACATTTTTGGCGCTACAGTACAACTATAATCAAAATATCCTGAACATCTTTGGCGGACTTGGCCCAATACCAATACGCCCGCGCTCCACTGAAGTTTGGGCCATTCTTCACCATAAAGCCTCGGCTATGACATACAACGTTTGATGCCTTCCACCTCTTCTAATTGGGATACCCAATAATCCAAAATCCGTCCAGCTTTGCCCGCTTTGAAAGTTGCAGTCGTGGAAGTATGCCGTTGTTAATGGAAGACTCCAAATCACTAAACAGCGGTTTCGCAGTGGATTTTTTTTTTTTGTCTGTACTTCAGAGGAAACCAGTAGCTGGCTTAACACGTAATTATTAGTAAATTTTTAGGGTTTAGAGTTTGTTCTTCTCTCTGTAAATCTGGTCACGGATTTAATTGTGAGATGTTTTTGTTTTTTTTTAGATAATTATTTTAGTTAATTTTGATTTTCTACATGTAATTTTTAGTGATTCAGAATTTTTGGAGCAAGACATCCACATATATATATATTCAAATATACATTTTAAACCCTTTAAATTAATTTAACGATGCTATCAAAAAGTTATAATCAAATTATAAGAAATAAATCTAACAGACTCCTTCCTCCGTGATTAGATTGAGATGGTAAAATTAGTACAATTTTGCAAATCCAGGTATTGGAGTTTACTTAATTTACAAAAGGAATCTGGCAGCATCTCCGAAGCGGAGAAGTGAGCCAGCTGAATCTGTTAAAGGTTGGTTAAATTACCAAAGCACTGCGGCAGTGAAATAATGTCTGAACATTGTTTTAACATCAAGGCCTTTCACGACCTCAAACGACAGAATTCTTCTGGTAATTTTCTGAGTTTGACTTTCTTTCCATGTAGCGGAAAAGGACCAATCACAATCCTCTATAGATGCTTAGCCTCCCTATCGACGTTTGAGAGGGGGTCCTCAATCTCCAGTTCCCGCAACTGTAAAGTGCCTGCAAAAGAGTGTCCAGTTGTTTCAAATGTTTACAAGAAAATGCAGATGAAATAACAATCTCATGAAAACATATTGGAGACTCTGTGGTACAATATCAATAGAAAATATACAGTCTTCAATTCAACATATCCTAATTTACCTGGAATTCCTTTTCCCAGTGTTTCTAATTTTCTGTCCTTCACTTGTAGAACACTTGAATTCTTCATAGAAATCGAGGTAGGCAAGGAAGAGTGCGAACAATTGTTCAGCGTAGCCATAAGAGATTTGAAGACATCACCTTTGACAAAACCCGTTCCACAAAAACACCTTCGAAGATAAAGGCGGTCCACTAGGAATTGCCCCAAAACACCTTCGAAGATAAAGGCGGTCCACTAGGAATTGCCCCAAAACACCTTCGAAGATAAAAAGGCGGTCCACCACAGGCTTCTAGAAACTTCTTTACCACATATTTACATTCTTGGGGTGGATGTGACTGGTTGAATGATGCAAATAGAATAGCTCAAGAAAATGTTGTCTACCAAGGCCAGTTAGGTTGTATATTGATTGATGACTCTTTGACTCCATTTATGAAAACATCTTTGTTCTCGAGATTTAATCAGTATTAAACTTTCAGAGTGAAGTTCAGTTTGATCTGCATAAACCTGATCCACCATATCTACATCACATCTAAAATTACTAAAATGTGAGAAGATGGAATTTGTTTCTTGAGAATCCCTATTCCTCATCGACACTGTTTACTGGATCAGATCCAGTCAAACTCTTGAGAAGTAATCTCTGGAAAGAACTTAAAAAGTCTTTACCTGAATTATCTCGATATCAGAAGCAGAAATTATGATACATAGACTTCTTAATAATGAAGAGTCATTTTGCCAACGTTGTCTTTGCCACCCCACCAATCCCCATGATCCCAAAGATCTGAGGTTTCCATCTCTATGTGGCTGTGATAACACTGTTTTTTCAAAATCTTCTACTTTCTCATCCAAACCTTTTGGATATTTAGCTACGTTCACCCTTATTAAAACCTGTTCAACCACCTTATGTATCAGTTCGCCTTCATCGCTGGTTATTCAAAATAAAATAAAGAGAACTAATGAGAAAAACAAGTCTATTTATATATCATGTAACAGAAAATACTACAACTGATAGGGTAGTTTGAATTCTCACCCGTTACACGGACTAATGAAAAAAACAAGTCTGTGCATATATATCATCTAACATCATAATTTGACCTAACTTGTGAAATGTTTCATTAGGGTGTGGAGATTACTAAATCTTCAAACATACAGTGGAATAGTTTTTCATAAAAGCATGCGAATAAGTTGTGCGTGAATAGCACAGAGCGTTTCTGCACCTGTAATGAATAATGCTGTTTCTGCACCCTAGCTCTGTTTCAGTGGATGAGGACCCTTCTACCAGTCTCTACTTTCTTCCTCTCGGGTGGACAATGTCTGTCTGGTGAGGGGTTTTTTGTTTTATCTTTCTTCCCCAAACCTTGGGTGGGGAGGTGCTTGTTCCCTGGCGGAAGGCGGCCCTCCCTCCCCCGGGTTTCCTAGGCTCTGTCAGCTGTTGCATCTTGTCCGACATCGTTTTATTGTCGTTTTGTCCTATTAGATATGGAGTCCGTGGTCTCGGAGCCGCCCACAGTGGGTCACTTACTCGAAAGGCTCTAACACATGGCGCTGGGATGGAAGCAGGTCCTTCATCCCCAACAGGTTCCTTATCCCCTTCTCGGGATCCGGTGATCAAAGTGTGTTGTCTTCCAAAAGCCCTTCGTACGCAAGTGGAATAACCTCGGCTAACTCTTGGCCATGATCATGATGTTGGTATGGACAGGGTTTCGAGCCTGTCCATCAGAGAACTCATGGGGAGGTTTTATTACATATCCCTCAATAAACCCCAAATACTAGCCTGGGTTTCACAGCACTAGAGGCCTTTTTTAGGTCACTGTCCGACAGTCAATCTTTTAATGAACCAGTGGCTGCACTTCTGCTTCCTGGATGAGGGCAACTGCAAACGGTTTTGCAGAAGGCTTGGGTTATTGGCAGGGGGTTTCTGTGGCATCAGCGGTGGCACGTAGGGTTCAAGCCTCTCTTGGAAAGGCCTAAATCACAGTATGTATGGGTCAAATTAGTTGGATTTCCGCTCGAGCTTTGGACCAGACAGATTGACATCTTGTTGGCTAACAGTGTTGAGAAATTCATATTTTTCAATGACATGTCCCTAGTGGCCACAGACAACAGCTCAGTGTCACTGGAAATGACAAATTGACATCCATTTTCAGAGTTGAGGCCACTCCACGAGCTGAAGGAACTACTAGTGTCCAGCAAATGATACCCTGCTTCTCTGTACCAACACCACCTGACTTAGGTTTTGCCACCGCCATGGAAGTATTAACCTTTGACCTTTGGGACACTTTATCAACAAAGCAGGATAAGGGGTGCTGGTTTGATTCCTTTCCTTCTGCTATGGAATCTTAGGTCCATAAGATGAAGACTCTCAAATCATAGGTTAAAAATTGGGCTCGTCTACATACCATTGAACGATAGATAGAACTGTTGGAGACTGAATCTCTTATTCATGCCCACCATTCTTCTTTTATTGTTGAAGGCTTCCCAGATGGTGTGAAAAATCGTATTTGTTCCTTGGCAAAGAGGAAAGCCTTGCTTCTCAAAGCAGAAGAGGAACGGTGGCATCTTAAGAGTAGGGCCATTTTGGTTCAGGCTAGTGACGGGAATACTAAGTTTTTTCATCGCTTTGCCTCCCACCAAAGGAATAAAAAACACATTTGGGAGGTTCAAGACGCTGCAGGGCATACTCATTGTTCTGTGCAGGGGATGGAGAAGGTTGTCCGGAATCACTTTTCTAATATCTTAAGAGATTTGGGTGTTCATTGGATTTAGTCATAGCTACAAGTTCTTCAATATTTCCCCCAAATCTTTTCTGAAGAGGACTCAATGTGAATGAGCAAACCAATCTCGTTGGAGGAAATTAAGCATGTCCTAAAATCCCTTGGCAAGGACAAGGGCACTGGACTCGATGGTTGGACTGTAGAATTTTCCCTAGCTTTATTTAAGCTGCTGGGAAAAGACATTTGCAGGTTGTTGAGGAGGCTAGAACTTCAGGTACAGTCTCAGGGGCTATAAATGCCACCTTTATTGCTCTCATTCCAAAGTGCTTTATCCTCGCACTTTGAATGATTATAGACCTATCTCTTTGTGCAACCTTATCTATAAGATCATTGCGAAGGTTATATCTCTCCGCCTCAACGATATCCTCTCTCGAGCTATTTCTCCAAAACAATTTGGTTTCCTCCTTGGGAGACTTATCCATGATACAATAGGGTCTGCTCTAGAGGCATTACATTCTATCAAGACCAAGAAGCGTTGTGCCTTGATTTTAAAGATGGACATGATCAAGGCGTATGATAGGGTTAACTGGAGTTTTCTTAGACTCCTTTTGCATATTGGTTTGGATATTTCTATCACTGATTGGATTTGGGGTGTATCACTTCTACTAACTTTTCTGTGCTAATTAATGGCTCGCCTACTGGCTTCTTCACTGCTTCCAGGGGGTTAAGACGGGTGCCCTGTCTCCCCTCTTCTGTTCCTTCTCATTATCGAGGATAGGGTTAATTGGAGTTTTCTTCGACTCCTTTTGCATATTGGTTTGGATATCTCTATCACTGATTGGATTTGGGGTGTATCACTTCTACTAACTTTTCTGTGCTAATTAATGGCTCGCCTACTGGCTTCTTCACTGCTTCCAGGGGGTTAAGACGGGTGCCCTGTCTCCCCTCTTCTGTTCCTTCTCATTATCGAGGATAGGGTTAATTGGAGTTTTCTTCGACTCCTTTTGCATATTGGTTTGGATATCTCTATCACTGATTGGATTTGGGGTGTATCACTTCTACTAACTTTTCTGTGCTAATTAATGGCTCGCCTACTGGCTTCTTCACTGCTTCCAGGGGGTTAAGATGGGTGTCCCCTCTCCCCTCTTCTGTTCCTTCTCATTATCGAGGGTCTGAGCTATATGATTAATTCGTCAAAACTAGAGGGGCTTATAAAAGGTGTAAAAATTTCTAAGTCTATCTTACTTACTCATCTTCTGTTTTGTGGACGATGTGCTAGTTTTGGTGGAGGGTACTGTGGAGGAATGGATCTTTTATCATCATATTTTCTCTATTTTCTACTCTGCTACAAGTATGATTATCAGTTAGCAAAAGTCGACATTTTATTCAACAATATTTCAGATGTGATCACGTCATCTATCGACTATAAGTATATTTTCCCTTACAAGATGGCTTCAATTGATCACGGCTTATGTTATCTGGGCTATCAGCTTAAGCCTAATCGTTATTCAGTAGACGATTGATCTTGGTTGATTAAAAAAGTTGAAAAGCGTATTAGCCATTGGTACTACAGGTGTCTCTCCTTGGGAGGTAGAATGACCTTGGTCAAAGCTGTCCTTGAATGCAGTTTTGTTTACTGGCTTTCTCTATCCAAGATAGCAAAATCAGTCATCCAAAAGATTCGTCCATGCATGTTTAATTTCTTATGGACAGGCAAGAAGCAACGGGTTGGGCTGCATTTGGCTAAATGGGAGTTACTTGCACAGCTTAAAAAGTTTGGGTGATGGTGTTTCAAAAATCTGTAGTGGTTTGGCACTGCACTGGCCATGAAAAGTTTGTGGAGGGTGATATTTGACTCTAGTATTTGCAGCCATATCATTGCAGACAAGTATCTCCTGAATAAACCCTTACGGGAGTGGATCTGTATCTTTTATCAACGGAAATACATAGGAGGTTTGAATATTTGGATAGGGTTGGTTGAGGCCCTTCCTTGGTTGCATCATGGGCTTGTGTGGAAAGTTGGAAATGGGAAACAAGTGTCTATTGGAAAGGACTCTTTCATTGGTAGACTCTCCCGTGGGCACTTATCCACTGAACTTATTGCTTGCCTCCATGCTCAATGTATAACTCACCTTTGTCATGTTTCGTTGTCTCATCTACAGGTCCCTCCTCTCAGTGGGTGGAAAGGATCGTTGGACTTGGGGTTGCAGGGCTCTCTGGCAACCTATTCTTTCATTAAAGTGTCAATGTCAAATGGTCTTTTTTTGAATAGGGAGCAGGACTCCTTAGTGTGGTTTGGAATTACTCGCACTGGCCAGATCACTGCGAAATTAGCCTACCACTCTATCTCTTCCTTTTTTCTGCAGCCCCAGGTGAAGTGGTGGACTCGTAAACTCTAGAAATGGCCCATTCCTCCAAAGCTTCATTACTTCATTTGGCTTTCATTGGAAAACCGTATCTTAACTTGGGACAACCTGCTTAAAAGGGGTTTTGTGGTTCATTTGGCTTTCATTGGAAAACCGAATTTAACTTGGGACAACCTGCTTAAAAGGGGTTTTGTGGTCCCAATATTTGTTGTTTATGCAATAATAGTGCAGAATCAGTGGCTCACCTGTTTTTTTAGTGTTCCTATTCAAGATCTCTTTGGGAAGCTTTGCTAGCACTGTTCAATATCCAGAAGTCCGGTCCCCTCTCTTCTCTGGAGATGTGCTTGCAGTAGTAGGACAAAAAATGGGCCTCTTCAAAACCCTCCCCATGTTTGCTGCGTGGGGCATCTGGAAGATCAATAATCAGACCATTTTTTAGGGTCGGGCCATTCTTCTCTCCAGCATTTTGGCCCAGATCATTGGTTTCTTTATGGACTACTTGAGGCCTTCTCATCTCAAGAAAACTCACCCCTTTCGCTTTCCTCTGGGCCCTCTTACTAACACTGTGGCCTTTTTTGATGGAGCATCTCAGGTGAGCCTTTGTGGGGGCTCTTCTCCTACTTTCTGGGAATGTTTCTTTCAGAATAATAAATATGGCTCAATGCTGCACAGGGAACAAATACAAAATCAGAACTTTATGCTTGTGGGGCTCTACTACATGGAACTACTGCTTTTAACATTAAGTCACCGCAGGTCTTTGGTGCCCCCATGTGCTCCATTAAGCCTGCTTTTAACATTAAGTCTCCGCAGGTCTTTGGTGCCCCCATGTGCTCCATTAAGCCTGCTTTTAACATTAAGTCACCGCAGGTCTTTGGTGCCCCCATGTGCTTCATTAAGTGGCTTAATGGGAAAAAAGGTATTCAGGTACTCAATCTACAGTACTGGTTACAGGGCATTAATTTGCAGTACTGGTTAGAGCGCATTATCCAACTTAACCACAGATTCCAGCTTCTCAATTTTCAGCACATATATAGGGATTGGAACCAACAGGCTGATCATCTCTCCAAGAAGGTACTCTTAGTGGGTATGGGGCATATCTATTTGGAGTATAGATTGGGAACATGGCTTCTCCGTCAAGGGTAAATCAGTCTTTCAAATGGCTAGCTGTCTGGATGGCCTAGCAGGATTCCAATGCTTTTTATTTCTATGTTGCTTCTTAGGAGGATGTGAGGAATATAGCAAAATCAGCTCACTGGTTTTTATGTATTTCCACAGATAAATCATGCTATGCTCCTTAAATAGCAAGGACATTCTGGGTATGCTTTTTGTTTTGGTTTTTTGAAATCAGCTAGGATATGGATGTATATATTACAATCACAGTTTGTATCATTTTGATGAAATCTGGTTATCATCTGAATAAATACGTTACTGTACATTTTTTCTGTTTAATAGAAAAGGACGGTCTTTTAACCTCTGGAAAAAATATCATCAAACGTAAAGTACTACAAAACCGAAAAACCTAGAGGGAAGTTTGAATTCTCACCCGTTACACGCTTCCAGCTCAAAACCAACCATGTCTGCAACGCTAGAAAGAGCAAACCTCCAACTTTCAAAAGTGTTGGAGTCGTATTGCAACTTCTTTTCTTGAGATTGAGATTGATGGTCATACGTTCTCTTATTTTTCAATTTCTGTAAGGCTTGAGCATACCCTCTGTTTTTGCCAGGCGTCCACCGAAGTTTTCTTAGGGCTTGAACAAACCCTTCATTTTTCAGTTGAGTTCACCGAACTTCACAAGGCTTCACGTTGTAAAAAACAAGACTAATGGAGGCGTTTGTTTCTCGCATCAGTACGAGGTCATTTAGGCACCAAGCGTACTTCGCATATCCTCCAGAGAAAATGACAGCATGATCGGAAGCCAAACGAATAGAGCGTTTAATCTGTGAACTCAAATCTTCTCCCTCTTGCAATTCGGGTTGATCTAGAAAGACTTTCAATCCATGTGAAAGAAGGCGCCGGTAAATATGGCTGGTGAAAGTTTTCTTTACATCGGGACCACAATGGTTAATGAAAGCCGCTGAAGAGGATTCAGCCATTGCCGATGGGAAAATACAAGAGGAGATAATGGAAAAGATATTCCATCCCATTGAACCAGGTTGTGAGGGGAGAGGATTACTCACGAGTATGAGAAGAGCAGAAATTCTGGGAAAATTTGCAGTGAGAAATGCTGACTGCGTTCAAAAATATTTATAAACACTATACCCTTGAACGATCTGAATTCCTACCAGCCAATAAAATAAATCATTTTCCTGGGCTCTGCCGCATGTTTCAACGCGTTTTCACAAGCATCAAGACGACCCACCCTATCTCTGTTTTCATGGAGTCAAGTCAATAATATGTACAACTGGACACCATCCAAGAAAATGACAGGCCCTGGGCAGCTGGAACCTAGCTTTCATCTCTTTACAACGACAAAATATGAAGAGGTACGCCCACATCTAACGGGCCAGATGCTCTGCCGCGTCTGTAAAAACAGAAGCTTACAAAATGTGGGCCACTAAAAAAGAACAATTGAATTTGGGTTCCCTACATAGCACTATCACCCATATGTTTTCTAGCTTTGTCTGCGGAGTTGCCATCATTCCCAGCTGAATTTCACATTCACACAGACACCAAGAGCTTTTACGTGGTCACAATGGTATAACATGAATTATAGCTCTACACATTTGCTAAGGATAAGATGTTTTATGTTCCGTGGGTTTGCTCTCATTTTCAATTTAATTTTACATTTTTACAACTGGTTACAATGGTATATCATGGATTATAATTTAATACGTTTACAAAGGATAAAATGCTTTACAAATGTTGTAATGTACCCAAAAGCTGTGAAAAATGAGAGTTGCAATCACGGCGATTCCTATTTCCATCACAAAATTTTAATTAATGCCCCCTAACATGTGGGGAGGTAAAGAAATATAATGCGCCCGGTCATGACTGGAGGACAAAAAAAACCGGCGAGCACTATATTTCTTTATCTCCCCCACATGTCAGGGGACATTAATTAAAATTTTGTGGTGGAAATAGGAATTTCCTGCAATCACTGTGTTCTTCATTTTCTTTTAATTTCTTTTTAAATGAATCGCAAAACGCACATGATAGTTTGATCTGCGGTATTTTCAGCATATTTTATATAATATATGTTTTAAATTTATATATTATTATATTTCTAAATATATTTAAAATTAGATATTATGTTTTGGAATTCAATTTTGTTAAGAAATTTATTTATCTATAACCATTTTTACGAGAGGTAGTTGTAATTGACTAATTTTTCATGATTTTTGAATAGTCCACTTAGCACAGGGGAAGAAGAATGGATTTAAACTAGTGAAATAATCACATTGGAGTTAATCCTTAGTCAATCATACATAGGGGAAATCAATTTTTTTATATTTATTTATAATGTTAATATTATAACTCATTGTAAAAAATTCATATTAAATTAATTATATAAATGTGGCTATTGTACAAATTTTTATATTTTATATATTGTTACTATTTCGATCTAGATTTATTTTTTAAATGTTTTGTTAATATTGAATTTTAATTTTTTTATTCATAATTTATTTTAATATTTTTATTTAAGTGGGAAATTTTATCATCTTTTTAATTTGTATAATTTTTTAATAATAAATATTTATTGTTGTTAGAATTTTAGATTTATATGTTTCTGCTTATTAGAAAGAGAATCTTAAATAGGATTTATATATGTGATTGTTCTTAACAAAATTTTGAAACTCCTAAATCTATGTTTAAAAGATAATATTAAGTTTACCTTTCTTTTTAAAGACAAACATCATTAAAGTTCTTGATTTCCTACCTATCTTTGTTGTTTAATATATAAAAGATTGAACTAAAGACTTTCATATCAAACCACTTCAAATGAAAGGCCCATATCAACAGATCCATTACTTAACACAAGACCAAAGAAAGAAAGAGACTTAACCAAAATGAAAACACCAATTCCTTAAAACAAGAGCTCCACTGATTTAACAACTTACCCTTCCTTGAATTCAAAGATGGCATATGATCCCAAAGGAAGAGTAAGGGCTTCCTTGAAAAGATCATTTGCCTCTTGATTCAATTATCTTAAAATAGGTTGAAAATATAACCACAAAAATGAGAAGAATACCTGAGAAATGTCCCACAAGAGAGGGGCCAAAGCTATATTATCCACCTTCAACTTCTTCCTTCTCGAGTCAATAACTAAGTTAGAGCCACCCAAGATCTGCAATTTTTTAAATCCTTTATTTAAAGCAAAATAGATAATGCTATGAATGCCCAGGAACTCATCTTTTGAGTTGGATTCCCTTCTTGAAGAATATCATATAAGGAAGTAATAAAAGTGATTTAAGAAGAGCATTACACCACTTCTACATCTAAGGGGATGGCCCTAGCTAGCCCCGTCAAAAAATCCCCATGGAATATCATAATTTAATTAAGGCACCACTTGTACCATGTCTTCTTTTGTTTGGGATTTGACTAGAAGTCCTTAACCATCCTCTCAATTAATATGGCTAGAACATGATGAGGGATCTCCCAATCCTGAAAGATTCATAGGTTCCTCACTCACCAGATAAAATAAACCTAAACTCCTAGGAAATAGCCATACTCTGACACTACCTTATCTTATAACCTATATTGGAAGCATTCAACCAATGTACTATTGTTCCAAGCTACATTAGGGCCAAAAATTTGAACCACCTTTGACCAAACCAGGTGAGCATAACTACAAGGCTTGAACAAATGGAACATAGATTCTACCTCGCTTCTACACAATGAATATAAATATGGGCCAACCCAGACCCACTTCTAGCAATTATCCCAAGTGATAATCTTGTTATTCAAAGCTAGCTAGGTGAAAATTTTACATTTTAGAGGACCTTTTTCTTCCATAACTTATCCCACCACGAAAATATATCTCCCTTGAAAGCCTCTTCCACATGAAGTTTGTAGCCCAATTTTATTGTGTACTTACCCTACCCTGAATTTTTAGACCAACAAAGACAATAAACATCTTCCTCCTTTAAGGCAATGAAACTAGAGCATAAGAATCCTACAACATTGTGCCATTTAGCCATGTTCTCCCCTTCCAAGCCTATGACCTCTACAGACTTCCAATTTCATATGTCAACACATGCCCAAAGGATGATTTTTCATGTTAGAAGGGAGAAAATGCTTATAGAATAAAGAGATCGAATTAAGCCTTTAGTTAATTGAAAAGCCTCACTAGCTCCCATTCATGGGTCCTCTCCAATCTTGACTTTCCTACCATCACCGAACTTCCATACCATCCATTTCCCAACAAAAGGGATGAAGGCAACAAGGATTTTCCAAATAATTGATCCATGTTTGGATGATTCGTTTAGCATATGGAACAAGTATTTGATTGAGGCCTTTTAAGTACTTCAACTTCACTACCATGCCCCACAAAGCCTCATTAATAGAAAAACACCATAGAGGTTTTGTTGTTAGTGCCTTGTAAGAAATGATGGATTCTTAGGACCCTAGCCTCTTAATCCTTTTGGTAGAGCTATGAAAGTCCACTTTGCTAAAGGAATGCATTCCAAATACCTATTACCTATCCACAGAAAATGAAAGTTGACCTTTCTTATCTTTATCGGTATATCTTTGCGAATACTAGTAATTGAAGACCAATAAACTGGAATACTACCCAGATATGACTCAAGGAGAATCAGACTCTCTCCTCTTGATAGAAGCCCATTTTCTCACATGGATATTCTTGTTTCCATATGTAACACCCTCCTCCCACATCCACCAAAGTGACCATGCCAACCGGGCTAAAAATGAGACGAGAGGCTACTATGATCAGATTCAACCTCCTATGTGACCTTAAGGAAGTGGAATCGATGAAAGTATCACACATGGTCATCCAACATCAGCTTTAGAATCCTCAGGAGACATGTCATCCACTCAGACAGCTAGTCCCTGGGTCCCACTGATGTTCTGAATCTCTTAGGCCATAGTCGCTCTCATGTTATGGGCAAGGGAGCGACGAAAAACCCAAAGTCGCTCTCACAGGGTTGCCTGCCGGTGACCAGAGACCAAAGTTTCTAGTTCTATGCCAGCGACCCGGGATTTAAGCCCCTTTTTGAGGCCGAGAGTCCAAGTCACTGCCTAAAATGGAGTGATAGCTTAAAGTCAGTAAAAGTATGGGGAAACAATGATGCGGAAGCAATAAGTTGAAGAAGAGTTTATCCATACCCCTACTAGCCATGCCAAACATTTCGTCAAACATATCATCAACATGTAACCTACAGGTGTAAACAACTGAATTAAGTGTAGGGATCTCATACTTATCTAAGAATCACTATGAACCATTGTTCCCTCGTGTTATTTGTTGCATTATCATCTATTAGGCCATAGATACATTATCCATTCATTCACAAGTAAAACCATGTTGGGAGCCATGCATAGTTGTTGTCATAAAACATACATATAACCAACATAATAGGAACAAAAATATCATAAGCATACCACCCATAAAATACACATATACATTAGTACATTTACACATGAAAATCAAGGGAATGAATTTCTCATTAACGAATGCAATAAACCAACCGGAGATGGGACTACCACGTTCCACTTGACCATAGCATGGCTGAGCCAAATCCCTCTTCAGCCATTTGCCCCCATGCCATATTCCAAGCATGAATGTGGGACTCAAACCAAAAGAACCAACCATGGCATACCAAGGCTAAACCACCTCTCCCTCACTAATAGAAACCAGGCTTTACTGTAATCCATCCCAGATCACTAGGCCAACACAATGAACACATCATAACATGATTTATTGTGATCTCCACCCAATCACTAGGCCAAACAAGCATGGATGCCACTGAATTTCTCCACCTACAATGTGAGGAATTTTCCTGTCTCCTAGTCTCTCGGGTTATACCACAATCCAAACCTGGATCACTAGGCTCTAAACCGAGACCCACTCTCCAAGCTTTACCGCATATCCCAAACCCAGTATTACTAGGCCCAACGATGAGCAAACCACCTCTTGGCTTTACTGTATATCCTATCATTCACCGACAAGGATTACTAGGCCATATAAGGCAACACAAAAATTCAGCTTTACCACAACCTACAATCTGGTTCAGGGGTTACTAGGCCATGTGTTCTATCATTCAACGATCCACCTCACTCAGCTTTGAATCCATTCGGTAATCCAGCTCAATCAAAACATGAGAATCCCATCACACCATGCCTATCCGGAAATGGCAAGGCTAGGCTGAAAACATTGTCCCACCTGGAAAAAACCATGCCACAACAAAAAAATAACCACATGAAATACCATGCATGCCACATCTTGCAAGGAAACTACACATGCAAGTTGATACCTGCAGTGAATTTTGTTGTAGTTGCTTGATCTTTGCTTCCTCTTGCCTTATTTGCCTTTCTTTCTCCAATGCCAAAATTGTTCAAAGAAAACTCTGTCCAAGAGTGAGAGAGAGAGAGAGAATAATGAGAGAGCTCCAAAACTCAACTGGAAAAAGGTCCCCAACTGATCCTCATAAGCCTTTTTATTAATGAGGCCTTTCTTAAGTTTCCATAGTTTTCCTTGAATTTCCTCCTCACATGCAACACATGACCTTTCACCTTCCTTTTCTCCTATTTTCCATTATTTTCATAAATAAATGTGCCAAAAATGCCATTTTGCCTTTCCAAAGCCTTAGTCAATGCCTTTGCCAATTTCCTTAGCCATAAACAACCCAATGGACACCCCCCTAGGATGTCTTGCCCAACATTCAGCTTGGAATAAGTGTCCAATAAACCGTGGTTATTATTTTTTGCCTTTATTAAATTTTATTACATGGAATTTTCACCAGGGGTGTTACAGAACCCTCCCCCTTGGGGAACACCGTCCTCGGTGTCAGACCACACTAAGACCTCAATAAAACTGTTGAAAAGAAAACATACTACCCATGGGGCTTTATAACATAGCTCAATGCAATATTTACAATGATCACCCTCTTAGAAAGAAAACCAATATAACAACATAATAACATGACATCATAATGACATGACACCCATACTGCTTACTGGAGCTTTATAAATTAGCTCATGGTGGTATTTACATCCATGTACATATGTACATATAGAAAAATCATCATAGCATATACCAAATCATATACCAAAATCACACCAAAACAACAACCCAAAATTTCTTTGCCTAAACCGAAAAACAAGGAAGGATACATAGCCCACATCTGATCCGCCATCTCCCATGTAGCTTCATCAGGCCCAAAGTGCTTCCACTACACTTTAACTTGCTTGATTGCTCAGTTTCGGAGCATGAGCACCTTTTTCTGCAATATACACTAAGGCTCCGGCTGGAATTCTCCATTTGGTTCCACTTGCAATACAAACCACTCAATCACATGATTGGCATGCTTAACATACTTCTTAAGCAAAGATGCATGGAAAACATCATTGACTTTCAATGTCGGAGGTAGTGCAACTCGATAGGCTACTGGCCCAATCCTCTCAATGATACTGAAGGGTCCACAAAACCATGGTGGCATCTTGGCACATGATCCAATCCACAAGGAGATCTTCTTTGGTTTGATGAGAAAGTACACTTGTTCCCCAACCTGTAACTCTTTGAACAACCTATTCCTATCTGCATAACCCTTATGCCTATCTTGTGTTGCCTTTAAATTCTTCTTGATCACCTTCTTTTCCTATTCCATGTTTGCCAGTATATATGGTCCAATCAACACCCTGCTAACCGGATCACTCCAACTGATGGGAGTATTGCAACTCCGCCCATACAATGCCTCAAAAGGACTCATCCTCAATGACTCCTGATAACCGTTGTTGTATGTGAACTCTACCAATGGGAGATATTCTTCTCACTTCCATTGTTGATGCATCACATACATCCTCAACATTTCCTCCAATATCCTGTTGACCCTTTCTATTTGTTCATCTGCCTATGGATGATCAGCTGTGTTGAAGGCCAACTTTGTGCCCAAACCTACAAACAATTCCTTCCAAAACTTGGAAGTGAAATTTGCATCCCTGTCTGACACAATATTCTTCGGAATACCATGCAATCTAACCACATCTCTGATGAATACTTGTGCTACATCGCTAGTTGAGAATGTAGACTCCACTGGAATGAAGTGTGCAACCTTCGTCAACCTGTCTAACAACCATGATGGAATCATGCTATCTCATTGTCTTCGTCAACCCTGTAATGAATTCCATGGAAATGACCTCCTATTTCCACTCTAGAATTGCGATCGGTTGTAGCAATCCACCTGGATGTTTGCACTCTGCCTTCACTCACTGATAGTTGAAATACCTCGCCACAAACTCTATTACATCCCTCTTCAAATTCGGCCAATAATAAAATTTCTTCAGTGAAGTTAATATATTCTGATAACCCGGGTGACCTGAATAAGGTTTCGCATGAAACTTCGTCAATGTCACCTTCTTGAGCTCATTGTTATTCGATACATATATCCTGTCTCTGAATTTGACCAATCCATATATTGTAAGACAATAATCCATACCTTGTGCACCCACACCTATACTCATACCTGTGCCTATACCTGTAACATGACCAACACCCGTACCATCACCTATACCTATACGATCACCTATACCACTACATGTACCTGTACCAGTACTCTGTTGTAACCTGTGCACAATATCCATATATATGACATCCTGCTAACTTGCCCACAAGATCCTATTTTGTAGATCTATCCCATAGGAGCTCATAGTTGCTAAGTGATTTACCTGTATCTACCTACTAAGAGCATCAACCACTTTATTCTCCTTACCTTTGATATATCAAATCTCAAAATCAAACTAATTGATCGTAGTCAACCATCGAGCCTTCGTACCATTCAGATGCAGTTGGTCAAATAGATATCGCAAACCACTGTGATCACTCATTAATGTGAACCTCCTACCCAGAAGATAGTGTCTCAACATCTTCAATACATGTATGACCACTACTAACTCAAGATAATGCATGGGGTAGTTCTACTCATGCTTGCTTAGTTTCCGAGACTCATATCATACCACTTATCAATCCTGCATAAGGACTCCACCAAGTCCTCTCTTGCAAGCATCTGTATATACTACAAACTCTTTGTCTGGATCTGCGATCTGTAGCACTAGTGCTTGTGTCAACAACTGCTTAAGTTGCTCAAAGTTAGCCTTCCACTCCTCTGTCCATTCGAACTTCATTCCTTTCCTTTGCAATGATGTAATAGGATAAGCAATCTGTGAGAAGTTCCTAATGAACCTCTTGTTCCAAACCCATGAAAGATCTCACCCCATCCACACTCTTAGGAGCTTCCCACTCTATGATGGCCCTTATCTTCTCTAGATCAACTGCAATTCCCTCCTTGGAGACAACATGCCCCAAGTAGCATACCTCAATCTGAAAGAAACTACACTTGTTGAGATTAACATACAACTAGTGCTCTCTCAACAACCTCAACATTGTTGCTAAATGTTCGGCATGCTCTTTCTCATTTTTAGAATATACCAGTATATCATCAATTAACACAATAACAAACTTATCCAAATATGGATGCAACACACTATTCATCAAGCACACAAATGTAGTTGGAAAATTATTTAAGCCAAATGGAACTACAACAAACTCATAATGCCCATACCTGGTCCAGAATGTTGTCTTGTAAATGTCCTCCTGTTTGATGCGTACCTGATGGTATCCCAACCTCAAGTCGATCTTGGAGAACATCGCTGCTCCCTTCAATTGATCAAACAAGTCATCAATCCTCGGAAAAGGGTAATTGTTCTTGATTGTTACCTTCTTCAGCTACCTGTATTCAATGCACAGTCTAAGAGTACCATCTTTCTTCTTTATGAACAACACTGGTGAGATCCAAGGCGATACATTGGGTCTAATGTATCCTTTGTCCAACATTTCCTTCAACTGTAGCTTTAACTCAACTAACTTAGGTGTGTTCATCTTGTAAGGTGATTTTGTTGTTGGAGTTTCCCTTGACATGAACTTAATAGAAAATTCTACCTCTCTGTGAGGTGGCAACTCTATAATGTCCTCAAGAAACACATCCTTGAACTATTGTAAAATTGGGTCCCTGCTCAACACACATGCATCCTCAACCTCCTTACCCTTATCACTAGAAATGTGTACTGCAAACAACATACACCCTTTCCTGTGGCTACACTTTGCGTGCATAGTTGTCACCATCCTAACTGATGTGGATTTCTTCTTACCCTGCAAGACTCTTGGTTCCTCATTCTCATCAACACATTCAATAGCTTTATCATAGCATTCTACCTTGGTTTTATGAAGATACAATCAATCCATGCCCAACAACATACTATATGATCCCAACGGTAATACATTTAGATGTGCTGTAGTAGGCATTCTATTCAAATCAAATGCACAAGATCCCACCCAATGATGCACTCGCTTCTTGGTACCTATAGCTAATTGCACTAACCAAGGCTTTGCATGCAATTCCTTACTCAAACCACACTTATCCGCCAAATCAGTGTTAAGAAATTTCCTGCATAACATAAATAATTACTGAGAGGAATAAATATAAAAATAACCAGCAACAACCATAAACACAAATGTTTATCCGAGAAAACCCCAAATCCGGGGAAAAACCCAACCTAATAAGATCTTATTAGCATTGGCCAAAACCCTGACCAATCCGACCAAGTGAGCCTTCACTGCTGACCTCCATGTCTTGCATTACAATGAAGTCCTTCCAACGTTTTATAAGCTCCATTACATATAATACCACGAGCATAATACCATGGGTGCACAATACCATGTGCCCCAAAACCATCACTTTTTAATCCAGTCAACTTTGACTCTATCCTGAGTCAAGTTTACCTAACAATCAGGACTAACATAGCTATAATTAGATCCAGAGTCAATAAAAATAGAAATAACTTGATCAAAAAGCCTACTGTCCATCTCAATTATAGATGCCTGGTGGTTTGCCTGTCTGTTGTCCATTGCTGCATAGATATGAGGAACGCTCTGCCAAACATCCCCAACAGTCTATGCCTCCTTTGCACTGTATATCTGAGGCCTACCACCCTGATTTTGTGTACAATCTCTCTTAAGGTGTTCCTTACCATATGTCCAACACTCCAATCGACCCGTACCAACACCTCTATGCTGCTGTTGCGATTAATGTCCTTGTCTAGTTGCATTAAACCTCTTTCGTGGTGCCACATTTTCTTTCTCATCTGCATTTTGAGGCCTTGTTCTCTTAGGCTGCCATTTACCTTTACCTTTTTCTTTTCCCTTCCATCCTTGCTGAGATTCATTCTTACGCTTTGATGGTTCATAGCAATGGTTCAATTTCCCAATAACTTCCTCAAGTGACCAAGGCTCATCATACTCAATCCGATCTCTAAATGCTAATGGAAAACCACTGACAAACTATTGAACTTTAGCCTTCTCATCAGTAAGATACGGTGCATACCTCAATAGCTCTAGAAACTTGGTCATGTACTCTTCGTATGTCATTGATCCCATCTTTAGCTCATAAAACTCCTCAGCCTTACTATTGTAGTACATTTCTGACAAGTCCTTCTTCCGGAAAATCCTCTTGAACTCCCACCAACTCAAATCATTCATCCTAATGTCTCTGACCCATTTCACATCTTCCCACCAAATGTCTACTTTACCCTTCAAGTTGAAGATCGTTACTCTGGCCTTCATGTTATATTTGTAATCATGCAACTCAAAGAATTTGTTCATCCCAAGTATCCAAGCCTCTGCATCTTCCGACTTCTTCATATCTCCGTCACAAGTAGGTGGTTTTTCTTTCTTAAACTCATCTGTTAAGTATCCACTATCATTCCTCTTGTAAGGATGATAGTGATGATGATCATGATGTTTATCAGAACCAGAATTAGAATAGTACCTGTATCCATCACCTCTCTTATCCAGAGTATCCAACAACCTACCATCTCTCACCGTATTAGATCTATCCAATCTGTGTCTACCAGGAGACCTACTGCCATATGCCCCATTAGTTCTATCCTCATGTCCATGGCTGATCCGAAGTGGCCCTTGTCGCTACAAGTTGAAAAACTTTGAAGGCGTATAACATTAACCTCTGCATGTTTCTCTTGTTCTTGTATGATCTGGTCATTATTTGCCTTACAACTCCTTATCTCTTCCTTCAAGATTCTTAGTGTATCTGCCAAATTAGAAGTGTTTCCCGTACGACACTGCTCATCTGATGCATAGGGAGATTCTATGTAGTCTACCACCTTGCTAGCCATTTGATCTCTTTCCTGCAATGCATAATATGTCAGATAAACCAAATCACAATAAATCAACATACCTTAGTATAGCTCGGGGAGGATACCTCATCTACAAGATCATCAAATCAGCGTGATACATGTATGACATAAACATAACAAAATATAGACATACACAAATAAATGTATCAACACATAAACATCACTCTAGTTAGGGTCTAGTCATTAATGCAAAGTCATATCAACAATGCATGCTATGACCTCATGCATGACAAGCAACCATTAATCCATTATACACATTGCCACATGCAACCATCAACATGCACATGCAATGTCTAATCAACTACACCTACGCATAAATGCATGTAGTCAAACATAAGCGATCAATTCTTGTAATAAACCTACAAGAGTGATACATGTAATCAAACCTACAAGGATGCAACCTAACATACATGAATTTAATTAGGTGACATAAAATAAACATGCAAGTGACATATAACAATATGTAACCAGTCATATACTCATGATGACGCATTCCACAAAATCAAATCAAGTTCCTCATGACAACCTTACTTCAACCAAGATCAATCATCAAGCAAATGCAACAAGCACATGGAATGCAAGTGTAAGAGACACACATGGAACTGACATGCATGCATGACCAACACACACCGCTCATCTAGTTCGATGGGTGAACCATGCTCTGATACCGCTCTATAACACCCTCCTCCCACATCCACCCAAGTAACCATGCCAACCTGTATAAACATGAGATGAGAGGCTACTATGATCAGATTCGACCTCCTATGTGAGCTTAAGGAAGTGGAATTGACAGAAACATCACACATAGTCATCCAACATCAACTTTAGAATCCTCGAGAGACATGTTAGCCACTTAGGCAACTTGTCCCTGGGTCCCACTGATGTTTTGAATCTCTTAGGCCACAATCACTCTCATGATATGGGAAAGGGAGCAACCAGAAACCAAAAGTCACTCTCATAGGCTTGTCTGCCATCGAACATAGACCAAATTTGATAGTTCTGTGCCAACAACCCAAGGATTTAAGCCCCTTTTTCAAGCCCAGAGCCCAAGTCACTACTCATAATGGAATGATAGCTTAAAATGAGTAAAAATACAGGGAAACAATGATGAAAAAGCAATAAGTTGAGCAAGACCTTATCCAGACCCATACTAGCCATGCCATGCATTTCGTCAAACATATCAACATGTAACCTACAGGTGTAAACAACAGAATTAAGTGTAGGGATCTCATACTTATCTGAGAATTGATATGAAGTGTTGTTCCCTCATGGCATTTGCTGCATTATCATCTATTAGGCCATAGATGCATTATCCATTCATTAACAAGTAAAACCATGTTGAGAGCCATGCATAGTTATTGTCATAAAACATACATATAACCAACATAATAGGAACATAAATATCATAAGCATATCAACCATAAAATCCACATATACATCAATACATTTACACATGGAAATCAAGGGAATGAATTTATCATTAATGAATGCAATAAACCAACCAGAGATGGGACTACCACATTCCACCCGACCATAGAATGGCTTAGCCAAATCTCTCGTTATCCATTCATCCCTATGCCATATTACAAGCATGAATGTGGAACTTAAACCAAAAGAACCAACCATGGCATACCAAGGCTAAACCACCTCACCCTCATCAATAGAAACCAGGATTTACTGTAATCCATCTCGGATCACTAGGACAACACAATGAACACATCATAATAGGATCAACCATGATCTCCACCCGATCACTAGGCCAAACAAGCATGGGTTCCACCAGATTTCTCCACCTACACCATGAGGAATTTTCTTGTCTCCTAGTCTCTGAGTCTTTACCGCAATCCAAACCTGGATCATTAGGCCCTAAACCGAGACCCACTCTCGAGGCATTACCGCATATCCCAAACCTGATATTACTAGGCCCAATGGAGAGAAAACCACCTCTTGGCTTTGCCATATATCTTGTCATTCATCGGCAAGGATTCCTAGTCCATCCAAGATAACAAAAAATTTCAGCTTTACCACAACCCATAGTTTGGTTCAAGGGTTACTAGGCCGTGTGTTCTATCATTTCGGAGATCCACCTCACTCAACTTCAAATCCATCTGGCAATCCAACTCAACCAAAACATGAGAACCCCATCACACCATGGCTATCCAGAAATGGCAAGGCTAGGTTGAAAACAATGTCACACTTGGAAAAACCCATGCCACAACAACAAAATATCCACATGAAATACCTTGCATGCCACATCTAGCAAGGAAAATACACATGCAAGTCGATACCTACAATGAAGCCTATTGTAGCTACTTGATCCTGCCTTTCCCTGCTTGATCTTTGCTTCCTCTTTCCTTCTTTGCCTTTCTTGCTAGAATGCCAAAATTGCTCCAATAAAACTCTAAGTGTCCAATAGTGAGAGAGAGAGAGAGAGAGAACAATGAGAGAGCTTGTTGTTGCTCCCAGAGACAAACTTGGATTTCTTACAAGACCAGTGTCTGGGCACATCTAGATTTTGTGTGTCTCAAATGATTCTCAATAAAATGGAGACATCACATATATTCTATATATGTATATTAAAAGGAATGGGTTGGTTCATTCATCCAAAGGTATAAGTTGTGTATTTCTGGTACTTCTTCACATATGCAGTTCACAGAATATGTGCATAAAATAGTGGAGGCCGAGTAGTTCAAGGACTTACAGTTTAATAAGCTTGTGTAGAGCAATGAGAGAGAATAAGAAGAAAGGGAAACTCATCACATAGAGCTTAAATTATCAAGAATTCTACATTTAACACATAGAGCTTGAAACATTAAGAATTTCTACACTTAGTTGAGTTACGGGTAGATATAATGGACAAAATAGAGATTGAATGCTATGATTCATGTAGCGCCATTTTAAAGATATAATCTCAATAATCCATACAAGCACATGGATTAACAAGTCAATACAAATGAATCTATGAGGAAGTATGAAATATTTCTAGTAGCTATGATTGCATGAATTTAGAGAAGAAACATGAACATAATGGGTTTTAAAGAGGGATAACATATTGTAATACTTGAAGGGGGAATCACCACCATTTACTTGATATGCTGAAAGATCTGTGTTATAAAGTCATACAGTCTGAAAATAACATGTAGTGTTTTCTTTAGGATTTCTGAACCTTTAGCTGGGGTCACAACTTTTACATACCTAGACTCTCTGTACAACCTCCTTTGCTCGCCTCCAAAAGTGGGAATAGTGGCATAAGGTAGATTTAACTTGATAGATCCCCCCACTTTGGAACCTCGAGATCTAGATAGATCATGTCGAACCGAGGGGAAACTTTTTCCACTACTATGTCCATTACCACGCTCTTCACAGGGATTTGAGCCAGGTTTACCACTAGATCCTTTATCATTCCCAAGCATATGAGCCTCTTAGATTCAAAGGAGTATAGGTCCTTGTAGGGCCAGGTGATTTGCAAGCCCAACTGTTCCATAACTTCTAATTGCATGAGGTTGTGTGAGGCTCTAGAGTCCAACATGCAATTATGCAATAAAAGGTCATGGATTATGATGCAGGCGCATTTAGAGCTAGTCAGCAATGTGATGGAGTGATCACATGTTGTGACTAACAAGGGGTTGGAAGATAAGAGGTTAGTTAATTTTATTTATTTAAATGTGTGAGAGTGTTTATTTATTGTCAAATATGAGAAAAGGGCATAGTGGTTGATTGATCCTCCATGTGTGGAGATCAAGCCAAGCAGTTAGATTGATTTGGTTTTGAATAAGATATGAGGGATTTGAAAGCTTAAGTTAGCATTTGTTTTAGAAAAGAGCGGAGTTGAAGATATTCCTTAGGAGAGAGCGAGAGATTTTTGAATCTGAACCAAAATTGGTTCATGCATCCATTCTTCTATAAATTATGATCTTTTTGCATAATTGGAGAGGTTAGCTATGTTAGATTCAAATGGAAAGATAGGATGGATGAGCGAGGGGAGAACTAAAACAGTTGAGTGTGACTGTTTCTCCTATAAATATTATAATTCTAAATAGTGTGGATTGTGTATATTATGTGTGCAAATATGTACTTGTGTGTGTTTCCATAGTCTTCTGGTGTATTTACTATGAACCTGAGAAACATTGTGGGATTCTGTGTTGAAAGGAACATGAATGTCTGAAGGGATTTATTTTACGGTATCTGTATTTAATTTTTTAATAAACCCTATGTTTAGGCATGTAGAATCGGGAT
>APFE031550044.1:0-18577 GCA_000404065.3 Pinus taeda
CCCCCCCCCCGCACATGAAACTATACTATACCGCGCACGCATTGCATCTGGATTTTATTAATGTCCGATAAATGAAAAACCATAGTCCCGCGCCATAAAAACATTTAAACCAAAACCTAAGGTTTTAGCCACCCACAGGCCGCAAATAATTAACCATTATTGGGCGCACTTTTCCACTAAACCCTGATCGCTTTGCCCTCCCGTCCACCGTAGGATCGACCTTCCTAGATCCGACGGCCCTAATCAATATCGGGTGCCCCTTCGTAGCGGTGCGATAGTGCCCGATGGTCGACGGTTTCACCGTCGTACACCGGGACAGTTGTCGGCCACCTATTGCATCGGGCCACCTGTGACGCATACCACTCCCGTGCCAAAAGCGGTCCAACGCAAACTTCTTACCGCCCTCCCCGCTTGCCTATGTCACTGCATGATGATGCCGCCACGTCCCCTGCCACTGTGTTGTACTTGCACCATGTCACCCGCTGATGTCATCACCTTGCCACCGTGTCATGATGACATCATCATCTACGTCACTCTGCCACGTCACCCTGCTGACGTCATCATCCACGTCACTCTGCCACGTCACCTCGCTGATGGCATCCGCCGTACTGGGTCCCACCGATGATGTCATGCTGACGTCATCGCCAAGAAAAAACGCGCAAAGGTGAAATCGCAGCTTAGGAAGCCCGTATTGAAAATCTAAATCGCAAATTGCTAAGAAAAAAGGGCCAAAATGGAAAGCCTCAGTCCAACGCCTGGTTTGCAGCAGTCATTTTTGCCCGAAAGAGATAAAAGGGGCGATTTAGCAGTTTAAAGAGTATCAGAGGAAAGATAAAGCCCAGATTCAATTAAAAGAGTATCAGTGAAGCGGCAAAGAGTATCAGATCGACAATATCAAAGCAGGTGAACATTAAAAGCCTCCATCAAAGTCAAAGAAAGTGGTGAAGCCACTTAAGGCTCTCAGATCACAGTTAATGCACATCAAAGCCACTCAAGAGCAGTGGAGCAGAGACCAATGCGCAGTTATGATAAATGGCCAGCACATAATAGCAAAGGACACATAACCTCATTTTTTGAAACAGCTGCCCCCAGCGCAGCATTAGATAGATATTTTTTACATTACTTGAAAGATAAGTTAGGTTAATTGCATTTATTTCCTCAGATCTTCTATCAGATCTATTTTTGACGATATTTTGCCTATAAATATAGCCCTGAACAATGTAATAAGGGTTGTTGGTTGGTGGGTTGGTTGACGATTTCCTATTTCTGAACTGCGCTGTAACATATCTGACTATGTTAATACAAATGGCTGTTGAAGTTCACTGTGTCTAAATGATCTGAAGGTGGATTGGATGTTCTGGGACTTGCTACAAAATTCCCGTGTCATGCTATGGAACAATAAGTTATACTAAACTGTGTCTTATGTTTTCTATTTTGTAAATCTCATCTATGTTTCATGATCTTCGTAACAGAGAAGAAGAATATCATAAGATTTATTTGAGTGCACCTTATGTTCAATCTCTGTTATTTATTATGTTTTCTTCAGGATTAGTCATAAATATGAATTCTTAACTGCTCATGTTTGCACTAGTTCTCTCATTTTGAATACTGTTTAGGAATTCTTAATTGCTCCTGCACAATATTCATCCACTTTCCCTTTGCCAGTATAATGAAAGATTCTTGATTGTCTTTCATTCCCTGACTTCATTCCATCATTACCAGATTTGAAAGTTGTTCCTAGCCTGCCTATCCTGCTCTGTGGTACTACCTTTTCACCAAGAAACTCTTTCAGTAATTACACTCTCAGTGACTCCATTGCCCAATGGAAAAAACAATTATACACTTGCATCCCAGTTCTGTCTGAGATCACCATCCCACCAAACTCAAACAAAACCCATGTGCATCATATCTAGCCTTTAATCATCCCTTAAACATAGCTAAATCCCAAAGAGAGAGCCCTCTCCGACTGCTGGTAGGCTAGGACCTGCAGTCCAAAGCTTGGTTTGTGGTTACCTCAGCCATATTCCCTTAGGAGTCAAAGTAAACAACCTGAGCGATAACATAATGACGACTCCACTAGGGAGCATCATCTGTTCATCGTTGTAAAATCCCCATTTTTGATCAGTTTGCCTTTCAAATAAGTCTTAAACTTGTTTTGAAAAATCCCAAAAAATAAAAAAAATCTCAAAATATTTTGTTTCTTATTGCATATTTAGTTCTGATCTGTGTGGTGGACAGAGATCGGGCCCTTCAAAGTTAATTTATTTATCCACCTGGCAACTCCACATAATCCTCATAATAAAGACTCCGCTGGAGAAATGAACCCAAGAGAAATATACGAGCAAATCAGGGTTTTGACCTGGATTACTATCCAAGAGGTCATGTTCTTTCTCTTCCATAAAATTTTGTTGTGTATATTGTATTTTAAAAACGATTTTAAATTAGATTTTTATGATTTGCCTTTTGAAAATGTTGTTGAAAAACCTCCTTGCACATTAGAACAACAACCTTTAAATGCTGCTGAAAATCATCATACAGCCAAGGAGGAAACAAATGTCAAAGCCAATCATTCTATCCTTGTTCATATCGAGCCCATTCAGCCAATCCTTGTACATAATCCCATGCCTCGTAAGGTTCCTGACATGTATAAGCCTCTTGTTTTTCCTCCCGTGCTTAATCCTCTGCCCAAAGATCATCCTCAGTATCTCCTAAGATTTGATGGAGAGAATGGTATTACTGTGCAAAAGCATATCCAAGCCTTTGAAGACTATCTTAACATATTTGAAGTGGAGGACAAGGATGTTAGTATCAGGCTGTTTGCCCTCTCTTTGCAAAGCGAAGTTAGGACTTGGTTTAAAGCATTGCCTGAGGCTAGCATCTCTAATCTTCAACAGTTTTCCAAGCTCTTCCTTGATAGATGGATGATCAAAATTAATTTCCTCTTGCTCATTGAAGAATATAATCAGTTAGAAAGACGTCCAAATGAATCTGTTCAACAATTTTTTGATCGGTTCAATCAAGTTTATCATTCTTTGCCTTTGAATATTAGACCTCCCCCTGATTTAGCTCTATTGCATTATCCAAGAGCTTTTGATCCAGAAATCGAGTTCCATTTGAGAGAAAGATGCCCATCCACTTTGAAACAGATGCAGGACATAGTTGTGGACGTGGATGCAAATATGAAGATGAGACAGGAACGACGCAAAGCAGAGCAAGAAGAAAAACTTCATGGTTTGTTACAAAAGTCAGAGGAAATGATCACAATGAAAGTTGAATGCCTAGAGCACAAGAACACATCTGTTGTGCAAGAGGAAAGTAATGTTATTCATGAACAAACCTGCCACAAAACAGATGACATATTCATACACACAGATGTGAAGGAGCAGTCTCCTGATATACTATATGAATATAACAGCGTCTCTTCTTTCAACTAAATGCCAAAATATGATGAGTATGATGATGATTATGAGCCTAATGACCAAATCAGCCTTGCAGAGGAGTCAAAGCCTATTTTGGCAGAAAGCGAAGTTCAGGATTAGCAGCCTAAAATCAATGATCAACGTGCCTATCTCAGATGAAGTAAAGGAGGAAAGCACAGAAAATTTTGATTTCAGCGAAGGAAATTTACCTTTCTTTGTTGATTCTTTTCAATTTATTAAGGAGAACTATCATGCAGTTAATAAGCAAGTATCAGCAAGTGGTGATATTGATCATCTGGAGGAAGCCCAAATCATTGTTCAGAATATGTTGCCTCTAGTTTTGTAGCCCCAAAGAGCCATCGAATATCAGATTGAGGAAGATTCGAAAGCGGTCGTTCGTGACCAAGTGATCCAAGTGGATCCCCTGCCTCTTTGTTTTCAACCATCTGAGTTTTTCGAAGAAGAAGAGGAGCATCCTGCCCAGATAAGTCAAGGGCCATATGAGCTTGTTTGTAATAAATTGCAAATATCAGTTCATGTTTTATATGATTCATGTGTTGACAGGGTGTATAAAGAAGTAAAGAAGTGCTCTTCTCCATTAGCAGGCTGTGTGCCTCAATATCAAAATGTTGATGATATCTAGTTTCCAAGGCATGATAGTGATCCCAAACTTTTGTACAGTTCTTCAATTCAGCCCAACAATTGTATATATATGTTGCGGGACACTTTTGTACAATTTCTTGTTTCAGCAAAGAAGGTCAGCAATTTTCTGATCTTCTCAAAAGTTAACAAAGTTATATCTGATGGCAAGATCTCCATTTTTACCACCAGCAAGGACAAACAGCAAAGCTCACCGATGTTTGTAATGCTTAAACGGCTGCACTAGCTATTTGATTTCACCTAACAACAAAGTAAGTGTTGATTAGAGTAGGTAGGTAGGATTTCAATTTTTTGTTTGCATAGCAAGCTTGCTACAGTTGAAGCCCGAGGTGAAGGCCCTAAGCTCTTCAAGTCTGTTGTCATGTTCATAAATAAAGCAGCCAACAAAGGGAAGTTTTCATAGTACAACAACAACTAAAGATTAAGGCATTTTGACTTTCTGTTCTTGACTTTTCGCAAGGAAAAGCCATCCCCAAGTGGAGCCATTGTTAGCCTCCTGCTCATAGCAGGTATTCATCTCTCATGATCGACATTTCTACATACCAAATATGTCATACTTTGCAGGCTGCAATGTGTCCATGAGAGTGTGCTAGTCTAAGTACCTCTACTGTATTCCAATTTTGATGAGTTATTCCATTTTTGAAGAATTTTCAGTTAAAGGGAGGTCCAAACAGCTTAATCTTGGTCTCCCTAGATTTCAATTTCCTATTGTAGAATATAGAGAATCATTATTTGTCCAAAACATCTTAATCTTGGCAGATTCTTAGATAGGTAGAGAAGCGAGGGTGCTCAACAGCCTAATTTGAACCCCTGGATGAAATAAGTATAGATGTAGATAGGAGGACAGTAAAAAAGAAAAAGTTGAAAAGCTGGGTTTGTTGGTTCAAGTGCACCCAAACCAAAAGAAGAAAAAATGCTAGGTAAAGTAGGCTGGGTAAGTAGTTTTGTGGTTGCAGAAATCAAGCTATGTGATCCATTTCATGTTTTCAAGTGTTATATTTATCCAGATCACAATTTTGAGGCACTTTTTCATTTTGATCAGATCAAGCAAGGCATCTCTAACTCCCCCTTCTTCTTATTTCCCAAGTCACTCACTAACATCCCCTTGAGGACCTTGGGATATGCCCAATCAGTCCTGTTTTCACTCCATCCTTGTTAAAAACCAAGTTGACATCTGAGTTGACTTAGTGAAAAGAATCCACATTTCTTGTGTAAAAATTAATCTTTACACAATCCATTCATTTCCCTATGCTTAAGTTTCCATAACTTAGCATGCATCCCCTCCTTTTCATTTCAAAAGACCTCATATTAACATCTAAGCCTATTATCTAGCTCCCTAAATCATCTTCCCTACCCCTATTCTATAAGAAATTATATAAAAACCCCAAATAACACTAGATATTCCCCCCCATGGCAACTATAGCTATATCAATATAAAGTCGGGAAACACTAGGTCTATTTGGGACCCATTGTTATCCCCTCCGCATCCATTATCCTTGGGATTTATTTAAACTTCAGGTTAAATAAATAACCATATTAAACCCCCCCCGCACATGAAACTATACCATACCTCGTGCACGCATTGCATTTGGATTTTATTAATGTCTGATTAATGAAAAACCATAGTCCCGTGCCATAAAAACATTTAAACCAAAACCTAAGGTTTTAGCCACCCGCAGTCCACAAATAATTAACCATTATCGACCGCACTTTTCCACTAAACCCCGATCGCTTTGCCCTCCCGTCCACCGTAGGATCGGCCTTCCCAGATCCGACGGCCCTAATCAATATCGGGCGCCCCTTCGTAGCGGTACGATAGTGCCCGATGGTCGACGATTTCATCGTCGTACACTGGGACAGCTGTCGGCCGCCTATTGCATCGAGCCACCCCTGACGCATACCACTCCCATACCAAAAGCGGTCCGACGCAAACCGCTTACCGCCCTCCCCGCTTGCCTACGTCACCACATGACGATGCCGCCACGTCGCTTGCCACTGCACTGTACCTGCGCCATGTCACCCGCTGATGTCATCACCTTGCCATCGTGTGATGATGACATCATCATCCACATCACCTTGCCACGTCACCTCGCTGACGTCATCCGCCGTACTGGGTCCCACCGCTGACGTCATCGCCAAGAAAAAACGCGCAAAGTCGAAATCGCAGCTTAGGAAGCCCGGAATGAAAATCTGAATCGCACATCGCTAAGAAAAAAGGGCCAAAATGGAAAGCCTCAATCCAGCGCCTAGTTTGCAGCAGTCATTTTTTCCCGAAAGAGATAAAAGGGGTGATTTAGCAGTTTAAAGAGTATCAGAGGAAAGATAAAGCCCAGATTCAATTAAAAGAGTATCAGTGAAGCGGCAAAGAGTATCAGATCGACAATATCAAAGCAGGTGAACATTAAAAGCCTCCATCAAAGTCAAAGAAAGCGGTGAAGCCACTTAAGGCTCTCAAATCATAGTTAATGCACATCAAAGCCACTCAAGAGAAGTGGAGTAGAGACCAATGCGCATTTATGATAAATGGCCAGCGCATAACAACAAAGGACACATAGCCTCATTTTTTGAAACAGCTGCCCCCAGTGCAACATTAGATAGATATTTTTTACATTACTTGCAAGATAAGTTAGGTTAATTGCAGTTATTTCCTCAGATCTTCTATCAGATCTATTTTTGTAGATATTTTGCCTATAAATACAGCCATGAACAATGTAATAAGGGTTGTTGGTTGGTGGGTTGGTTGACGATTTCCTCTTTCTGAACTGCGCTGTAACATATCTGACTATGTTAATACAAATGGTTGTTGAAGTTCATTGTGTCTAAATGATCTAAAGGTGGATTAGATGTTCTGGGACTTGCTACAGAATTCTCGTGTCATGCTATGGAACAATAAGTTATACTAAACTATGTCTTATGCTTTCTATTTTGTAAATCTCATCTATGTTTCATGATCTTGGTAACAGAGAAGAAGAATAGCATAAGATTTGTTTGAGTGCACCTTATGTTCAATCTCTGTTATTTATTATGTTTTCTTCAGGATTAGTCATAAATATGAATTCTTAATTGCTCATGTTTGCACTAGTTCTCTCATTTTGAATACTGTTTAGGAATTCTTAATTGCTCCTGCACAATATTCATCCACTTTCCCTCTGCCAGTATAATGAAAGATTCTTGATTGCCTTTCATTCCCTGACTTCATTCCATCATTACCAGATTTGAAAGTTGTTCCTAGCCTGCCTATCCTGCTCTGTGGTACTACCTTTTCACCAAGAAACTCTTTCAGTAATTACACTCTCAGTGACTCCATTGCCCAATGGAAAAAACAGTTATACACTTGCATCCCAGTTTTGTCTGAGATCACCATCCCACCAAACTCAAACAAAACCCATGTGCATCATATCTAGCCTAAAATCATCCCTTAAACAAAGCTAAATCCCAAAGAGAGAGCCCTATCTGACTGCTGGTAGGCTAGGACCTGCAGTCCAAAGCTTGGTTTGTGGTTACCTCGATTGTATTCCCTTAGGAGTCAAAGGGAACAACTTGAGCGATAACACCTTCAAAAGTAATGGGTCTTTCATCTTGCATTAAAACAACACCAATTCCATTTCTTGAAGCATCACATTCCAGAATAAAGGTCTTTGTGAAGTCCGGTGTAGCTAAGACCGATGCTTGGTACATTCCTTTTTAAGATGTTCGAAGGCCTTTCTTGCTTCCGGAGTCCATGAAAATGCATCTTTCTTCAATAATGTTGTTAGAGGTGCTGCTATTCTCCCGTAATTCTTAACAAACTTGCGACAATTCCCTTTCAACCCGATAAATCCTCACAGATGCTTTATGGATGTGGGGATTTTCCATTTCTTAATGGCTTTAATTTTGTTAGGGTCTACCTTAACTCCTTCATGAGATACAATATGACCCAGATATTCCACCTCTTGTACTCCAAAGAAACATTTGGATCTTTTTGCATATAATTGTTTCTCCTCCAATAGTTGTAGCACCCTGTCAACATGTTCAACATGATCCTTCCAAGACTTGTTGTAGATTAGTATATCATCAAAAAATACTAACACAACTTTTCTAATGAATGGTTTGAAAATTGAATTCATCAAACCTTGAAATGTTGAGGTGCATTGGTAAGGCCAAAAGGCATGACCAAAAATTCATAATGACCCTCATGAGTTCTAAATGCTGTTTTTGGAATGTCTTCAGTCTTCATTCTGATTTGATGATATCCTGAATGAAGATCCAACTTGGTGAAGTAAATTGATCCATGCATTCATCCAGTAATTCATCAATGACAGGAATGGGAAACTTATCTTTAATAGTGAGCTTGTTGAGCTCCCTATAATCTGGACACATGCGCCATGATGCATCCTTCTTGTGCACCAATACTACTGGAGCAGAGAGAGAACTTTGACTAGGCTGAATTATACCAGCTCTAGCATTTCTGCAACCATACGTTCAATTTCACTCTTTTGGGCATAGGGATATCTGTATGGCCTGATGTTTGAAGGAACACTTCCTGGAATCAGATGAATAGCATGATCATGATCACGAATAGATGGGAGACCTTTGGGAGTGTCAAATACCTTGGAATGATTGTCCAAGACTTTTTGGAGATTTGGAAAAATAGATGATTCTGATGTGGAAACATCTAGCAAACATAATTGTGCAATTACACCTCTTTGTTCCTTTTTTAGAAGCTCTGTCATATCATTAGAGCTGATTATCTTTCCCGGTTTCCCTGTAATACCCCTTAATTCAAATTCCTTCCCTTCCGCAGAAAATTTCATGAAAAGTTCTTGAAAATTAAAAGTTATTGTACCCAAGGATTGTAGCTGTTGGACTCCTAGTACCACATCAGCACCTCCCATTGGAACGGAAAGCATTGGGTTAGTCAATATGTATTCTCCCATGGATAGCTTGATATTATGGCACTTTCTAGAGCAATTTATCGTTCCTCCATTTGCAACCATCACTTGACACTCTGGTGCTGGATATGGGAAGCAATTCAATTCTTTTGCTACCTTACAATGAATAAAATTGTGGGTACTTCCTGAATCAATCAACACTATTGCCTTTTTCTTCTTGATTTGTCCTTCTATCTTGATAGTTTGAGTGGTAATTCTCACCAATGAGTTACAAGATATCATCGGATTCATTTGTTCTTCATCTAGGCTTTGTTCCTGGAGTATATCCTCTTCTTTTGACTTTTCTTGCTCCTTTTCTTCTTCCTCTTCACAATCTATGAAGAATAATTTCTTCTCAGCACACTTATGACCTGTAGTGTGTTTACTATCACAACTATAACAAAGCCCTTTTGATCTTTTTTCTTCCAATTGTTGTGGTGTCAACCTTATAGGTTATGGAAGACTAGGGCAACAACACTTCCATCTTTATAGTTGTGAGTGGTATGCTTCCTAGTTGCCATAATTTTTCTTTCCATTTTTCTTGCTAACCTGAATGCCTTCTCTAATGAATCGGGTTCCAAAAGGCAAACATCATGTTGGATATTATCCTTTAAAGTCCCTATGAACACATCAATCCTATGCTCCTCTGGAATATTTTTTACCTTTATGTTCAATTTTTGGAACTCCTCAATGTGCTCCATTATGGAACCCTTTTGTTTGAGACTTATGAATTGGCTAAAAAAGTCTTGCTTTTTGTATCCTCACAATGTGCTGCCAATTCTTCCGTAAAAATTGCCCAATTGATAATTTTTCTACGAGAGCAAAGCCATTGATACCATACAAACTGATTTGGTTCCAAATATAAAGTTGCAATATGTGCCTTTTGTGTGTTTTGCACATTATTAAGATCGAAAAATTGCTCCATCTGTAATATCCATGTTGCGAGATCCTTGCCGTTAGACTACCTTATATTGATTTTTGGAATATGGTGGGTCTTCGATCCAACATTAAAGTCTATGGAATCATGATTAACATTTCTTTTGTTCTCATCATGAGTTTCCTTTACTACCCTTTCACCATTAGTGACCATTTCTTGTAGCAACTTATTCAATTTTATATTCAATTCTTCCATCTTGTCATCCATGCCATCCATTTTAGCATCCATGCCATTCACCTTAGCTTCCATGCCTTTCTTTAAACCATCCATCTTAGCTTCTACACCTTTTTGTGCAAGTGACACTTGTTGCACTTGGTCTCGTAATTTTGATATATCATGTTGCATTTCTTCCTCTTCTTCATGGGTCATGCTAGAGCTTTCAGGTTGCTTACCAGGTGTTTGCATTTTCTTTCCTCAAGGCATCAATTACAGATAATAATGCTTTACTATGCCCTTTGAATTCCTCCAAACTAATTTTTCAAACCAAGCTTATGCAAAAAATTTTAAAAAATTACACATCTTTTTGACTTTATAGGAGCCCGATATTGAATCTGATGTATCTCTGTAATTTCGGATCATCCAGTTTTGAAATTGTGATCTGTAGTAGCCCTTTGCATCCTGTTTCCAATGCCACCAGTCTGATCCAAATTGGATTCTCCAAGGAAGAGTTATGCACAATCTCCCAAGATGACCTGATTCTAGACCTTTCCAGAAGAGCGAACTTGTATGAAGTGCCATGTGTCACTGTTTCGACCTTTGGCTCTGAAAAATATATATAAGAAACTATAGTCTGTCCTCTTTCTATACCTTCTTACAAAATTTCAATCTGATGCTCAGAGAGAAAGTTATGATGATTTTCCCCAGGTCACCTGTTTGGAATGTAATTCAGGAGTCTGCAAAAAGACCAACTTCCTCAGATCATGTCTTCGCCACGATGACCTATTTGGAGCAGTGAAACCCTAGAATCCAAAGCTCTGATACCAAATGTTATGAAACTAGCTCACAAAAAGATAGAAAAGATAGTTGAACGCCTTAGAATTCAGCCTCTTCGAGGGGGCAACCTCCTTTACATTACACAAATGAACAATTCTTGGATGATACAAATGACAAAACCTCCTTTCTATATATAGGAGTCATAGTATAACCCAGCGACCTAACAATAATAATATAAAGCCACAAAAATAACAATAGAGGGATTCTATGGGTCATAGTAATAACAATATGGGGACAATAGGGGCACAACAATATTAATAAGCGATACAACTACAATAGTAATGGGGTAATCACTAGTATTATAGGGACCTAACAAGCTTGCATGAACGAATTGTTTCATGAATGCATTACAAATTGAGCATGTGTGAGCAGGTGACTTCGACACTTACGATCTTGAAGCAAGTTCAAGGACTTAACAAAGCATTAACCGGCCAAGAAGTGACTATGGAAGGACCGATCACAAGATCCACAATAGGCTCAAAAATTCAAGTATTGGCAAAATTTTGGAGGGTGTTTGTCGCAGTGACAACACACTGATTATTGGTTTCCTATTATCATATTTGCACAACTCATTCTTTGGCCCCACATTTTGTCACTATTATTTATGACTACACTTAAGGCATTTCTCCTAGGCTTGAAATTTGTGATTGTGCCATAGGTTAGAATTTTTCCTTTATATTTCATTCTACCATTGTAATCCACATTATATCACATCGCATTCTTCCTTCACAAACTACGATTAAAGCCAACACATTGTGTTTTTGTAGATTGCACCACTCAACATAATAGTCAATAAATTTATATTTTTTCCCTAACATTGAGTGTTGCAATGAATATTTTGAAATGTCAGGAACAATTGATCTCTAGTGTTTCAATATATCATCATCCAAAGAAGAAATGGCACCAATGACAAGGAAAAGGCCCATGATAGATATGGCATAAAGCAGTATTAAGGTGGTGGTTGACAATCCAACAGCTCGAGTGCCTACATTCAAGAATATTGTTTGTTACATAGACAAGTGAGTACCTTTACCATAGCCATAAATATACAAAGCATTCTCAAGAAAGGAGATTCAGGAAGATGAAGAGGATCACAAAGTTTACATTAATATTAAAAGGTCTTGGTTTCATAAAATAGCAGTTCATACACCTGTCTTGCTATGCACTGAGACTGTTGAATGGATCCTACAACAATATGATGATGAAAACATGATAGTAAAAGGCATCCATACTGCACTATTGGCATCATACACACCAAGGGACTTTTTTGTATATTATAAGATGACTTAACCTCATGTTTATCTTAGCCCAAAATGGTATTGTGATTTCTTGACTCTTATTAAGGATATCCTCAAAATGCAGTAGCAAGAAACTGGCAAATTCAAGCAGAAGGATGAAGTGATTTACAAAACAAAAAATGCTTGGGAAGGTGTATCAGCGATTGATGGCAGTGTGTTACAGAGAATATGGAAGAGAGGATACATAATACTTTGAAGAAACATGGGTTCCCATGATACACACATGTACTATAAAGAGAACCATTTTTAGTTGGGTTTATGTGTTGAAAATTGTAACTAGGTTCGGTCTTCATAATTGTCATTATACTTATGTAATTATATATTTTATGTAAAAGCAAAAATAAATTTATTTTTCAAGCATGGGTTTCATGCTCAAGTTAATTTGTTAATTAGGTCAAGCATGTTATTCATTCAGCTAGGCTTTATTAAGTCAAAAGGATAGTTGTCTCGAGCCAAAATATTGTACTAGAGTCAAGTCTCATTTGTACTTTGAAAAGAAAGTGAAAAAGAATTGTATTTCAGTCATAAATATCATTTGTTTACCCACAAGACCAAGTCGGCCTTGAAAAGAGTAATTTGATCTCCTGAATGTGTATAAATAAAAGATAGTTCGACCTCATTTGAAGCTAGGAAAAGAAGATTGATTTTTGTGCCAAGAAGAAAGAGGAATACAAGCGAAGAAGCCTAAAAAGAAGAGCAAAGGAAGCTTAGAAAGAAGAGCAAAAGAAGCCTAGAAAGAAGAGTGGAGATCTGGGGGGGGGGGGAGAGAGAGCAAGTTTACTTTTCTACCCTGATTCTATCACATGTGTTTGCTTCTTGAGCTATTGTAGCGCTCGAAAACTTTTTGAAGTTATTACAGGTCCAAAATTTTGCTACAGGGGGCCAAGAATCTAATATTTGACCTAATTTTAAGATCTTGGACTATTGCTAATTTAGTTTGACTTTGAATTGTTGCAAGAGCTTTAAAGGAGGGCTAACTTGGTTCTTGTTGGAGGTTTTTGTCTTGGAATTCTCACTTTGATCTAATTCTACAAGAAGAGAATATTTTATGGGTTTTCCCCTTAGAGGGGTTTTGCCCTGGCTAGAGCTTATATCTCGTGTACATTATCTCTTTGTGATATTCATAGTTTATGGTTTTGGTAATTGTTTGAGGATCAAAACATAATAAAAGTAATAAGAAGCCAAAATATAATCGCACAAGCAATTATCAAAGAAAGAGAAATTAGTCCTAATTGTTTCCCTATTGGTTTCTCAACATGATGTTATTGCATCTTCACTCAAGACAAGTGTCAAGAGAGGCAACCAGCCAAAAGAAGTAGAACAAACTGAATTTTACATGGCCTCCTAATTAATGGATGGGATTTGTACGAAAATGGAATTTATAGTAATAGGGTGCAAGTGGAATTTCGCTCATTATGCAATACCCATGCACATCTATTATAAATTGCTATGGGAAATAGGGTATGAGGAGCAAATGCTAGAATCACGAGCAATTCATATTAGGGTATAGAGGAGGAAAGATTTTTGAGATCGAGCCACCTTACATGTCTGACAGGGCAAGGCTATCTTTACCTAAGGTAGCTGATTGGTTTAGTCTGGTAGATGGCACATATATAAGTGTGTTTGGGGCGTACATGAGTCCTCACCAATTTCCATTATTTGTCACTGAAAAAGTAGTGTTGCAAGAGGTGACATATAAAATTTATACAAGGCTTACCAATTCATTATTGAATTAAAAGAAGGCTCCTTGTCCCACTTTCCCACTATGCATAAGAGCGTATTGCCTAAAGAATTTCAAGGAAGTGAAACCTGAGATACAAGAACTAGAACTCCCTAAATTTGGAGAGTTGGGTTATCATAGATATGACTCTAGACGTGTTGTCACTTATCACTATGAAAGAATAAAGTATGGTTGGATGTATGCTCCAATTATTTGGATAAGAAGCCAAAATGAATAATTTATTCAATGCTACCGAAGCATTTGAAGTAGCTAAAGGAGTAGGTTACTCCAAAACTACAAAAAACCCTAAGCATTTAGAAGAGGAATCACAAGAGAGAACGACTTTAGACAAGAAAAGATATAAGCTTGAAAGAAAACAAGAATAGGATGTCAAGAGAGAAATAATAAAGAAACTAAGTTCATAGAAGGAAGCTAAAAATATAGTCGAGGAAGAAGCCAAAAGAAAGAAAGAAGAGGAGGCATAAAAAAGCAACAGGAATAGGAAATGAAAAAAAAGGAAGAACAAGAAAAACAAAAGCAGGAAGCACTGAGAAAGAAGAAAGAAGCGAACAAGAAGAGGAAAGAAGAAGTAGTTAAAAAGAAAAAGGAAGAAGAGGAGAGAATGAAACAAGAAGAAGAAATGAAAAGAAAATTATTTGAAGAGATAGAAAGAAAGAAGAAAGAAGAGAAGGCATTGGGCAAGAAGCTAGAAGAGGAATTAATTTCCAAGGATTTACTTGATAAAGTAGAGCAAGAGGCCAGATTTAAAAATTCATAAGCGAAAAAAAAAATATTTCTCACCATGAATATCCATCCTCCCACACCCACCACTAGAGGGTACTTTTCAACTAGTGAAATGGGGGTCACATTTGAAGAGGAAGACAGGATACTAGATCTCTTAAGCTTCACATTTTATTAGTTCAAGTTAAAAATTACCCAAAAAAGGTGAAAATATTTTCCCAGAGATCCAAATAAACCTATATTAGTCACCTTAGAGAGGGAAATTGTAATGGACACTAGAAAAAATCCTACAGCGCTAGCCTCTGGTAGCACTGCATTTGTGGCTGCAACTGAGAAGAATGAAAATCATTTGTCAAAGCAAGTTAATAAATTAAAGGGAGAATTAGCCATCTCGCAAAAACAAAATGATCAGCTTCGTGTAGAGAACCATACCCTGTTAGCTACAAACTCCTAAAAGGAAGATATACAATGAAAAATCCTTAAGGAAATTACAGTATTGAAGGAAGTCATAAGGCAAGTTTATGATGAAATCATGGCCTTGCACAAAGGAGTAGCCTGATTGACCAATATGTAAAGAGAATTAGAAGAGAGAGGAGAATTGATAAGATTGGCACTCTTAGTTGTGGATTATATCCAGGAATGGAACATGAAGTATCCTGATGCGCTAGCATAATTATCCAAAAAAGACAAATCCATTGTTGAATTAAACAAGGTGGAAGTAAGGAGTTATATGGGAAGTTTGGAAAAAACATGACTATAATGATATATTATTATCAAAAGCTTCACTGTGGGGAAATAAGGCCAGAAGAAGAAGTTAGGCGAGAGATTCAAGAGGTATTAGATTTTATGAAGTAAGTTGTTGTATTGGATGATTTAGATGTTACAAAGGATGTAATTACACATTATGTTGCACAGCCTACAAAGTTTTATACCAAGATTTTAATGCTTTTGAGTTGACTGCAAACGAAACCAAAGATCTTGTTCCCTGATGCCTTGGAATGCCAAGTAAGATTTGATAATGAAATGTCACATAAGGTTAGATTGCTCATTGCTGAATACAAGGCTTGGCAAGCATAATTGACTCAATACTTGCACTTTGAGGCACCTAACCTGCCCATTATGCATCTTTTTCCATGAACAGATCTTATTTTCTTAATTTCCATTATAAATTTGTAAATAAAAGTATTTGAAATTAGAAATATAATAAATATAGAAATGAAAAGTCAAGTGGAAGCTGAAAACTCATGAGGTAATTGAAGAGTCATGAAGGGAGGTTAAGAATCACCTCATTTTTGTACAAATATTCCCTCATTGCTAGAGATAAGGTACTTTGAGTTTTGGACTCCATTTTGAGCACCTTGTTTATGAAAACTTATATATCCTTTTGAAAAATCAAGTGATAGCTTAGCATTTCCACTGTTGGATTTCATGGATGCTTCTTGTAATGGCGCATTGGACATTTCAAAATAATATTAAGAAGCTCGTTGAGCCAAGGCAACAATTTCATGCATATATTGTTGAGTATTGCAAAACTTACCTCATGGCGATTTAATGGTATGTTTTTTTATTTACATGTGTTAAAGTTAATGAACTATTTTGTTGGTTTATAACATGTATCTTATTTAAATTGTATGTTACTCATGCTTTTATCGTTATTATTGGTTGCGAACTAATTCTCAATTGATAAACAAATCCTTTCTTTATCCATGTATCTTAAATTGAAGTATGCTAACATCCTTACTTTAAATATTCATGTTATTTACTTTGGTTATGACATTGTCTATTGTATCTTACCCGCATAACATTTCTTAAACCTATTCTAACTTGTGTTTTTTCTTTTTATGGGTGGTTCACGGATACTGGGTGGCTGTTACATCCACGGATAAAATCCAAGCAGATCAACCCTAAGGGATCTACCTGCTAGCCAAACAAGCAAGGCCTAACCCCAAGGGCGTTAAGGAGATTTGACCTTGTGACCTCCCAACTGGCGAGGTACTTTAACAACGAGAACTCGACTAATTGAGCTAACCCTTGGGGTTTGTTATAACTTGTGTTTTTCATGAGTTATATTAGTTTTTCTCATTCTTTCCAAAACAAACCTCAAAACAACATGGTGGAAGCCGGGACCACATATCAGATAGGACTCCTACCCCAAATAGTGCAAGGACTAATTGGGACTTTGCATCAGGGAGATCCCCTTAACGTTGGAGGAAAATTTTGGTCTGTCAACAAATTTGGCGAGAGTAGGGTCGTCATTTCATCGCTAATAGAGCTCCACATTCTTTTCCTGAACGATTCGAGCAAGCTAGTAATAATCTAGGTTCCCCTCCACCAAACCTTCCTATGTGGAAATGTCCTAAAATCAAGGAAACCCCTCCACATAGTCCCGCACAGGTATACATAACTCATGATGAGTTAAGAACTCTCTACCCTTTCAACCTTGAATACAATAGAAATCTTGGACTCCATCCAGTTACACCCGTCTTGTCCCATATGTTCAAGTAGAGATAAACCAACTTGTTATGGAGTGTTAGTTGGTATTATGTAATAATTGGTTAATTTTTATTTGGATTATTTGACCAATTATGTGGAAACTAATTTCGATGAAGGTAACAAAGGACCATTAACTTTGGAAAAACTGGAAGGTGAGAATTTGGAAACATCGAAGAATGGTGAGAGCTTGAGAACTTGGAGACACCGATGAATGGAGAGAATTTGAGAACAAGAATGAAAGCTCAGACTCAGAGAGTGACAAAGAAAATCCAAATAATGATATGGTTGGCAACCAACAACTAGCATGGATCACCCAAGGGGCACTAAATCTTCCATGTGTTATTCACCCCTTGTCTCACCATCAAGAGAAGTTTCTAACAAAGTTCGATCCAAATAATCCCACCACTACAAAAGATCACATCAACAACTTCTACTTGTCACTAAGATGATTGGATGCACAATAAAAAGGTGTGGCTTGTAGTTGCGATTTGAAAACAAAGTCGCAACTTGCTATCGCAATCTTTCGATAAGATCAATTACTAATTGGGGATATTTAAGAAGGTTTTTGGAGAAGTTTATTGAGGAGAAAACATCAACAATGTTGTTGAAAAATTTGAGTTTCTTGAAGATGGGAAACAAGGAAAAAGTAAAGGACCTCAATAAATACTTTACTACTATTTTAAATAAGTTTCTTGCTAATGTTCCACCCCATGATTTGATTATGTCAGATTATTATACTACAACCCCACCAACTAACATTGCGATGTTTTTTAAAAGGGCTAACAAGTCTACATTAACATAAAATTTTGTTGAATCTTTAGCAGTTGAGAAATATCTCATGGTCATTGGTGTGCACAATGCACAATATGGTTCAAAGGCCAGTGGTAAGAAACCTCAAGCCTCCATAAGTAAGTCTTATGAAATAGAAACTCTCGATCTTGAGACTATTGTTAAATCACTTAAGCAGTTCATTAATAAACTTTAAGACTTGAAGAGGAGTACAAGTGAAATATTTTCAGGTAATAAACCCTTCAATCCATTCTTCAAGCGCAACAATAACCCCCCGCTGTTGGGTTGTGTTATATTCTTTCCACGACTAACCTACGTAGTGAACTGGGGGGTTAGAGTGGGGGCGGAGCCCCCCCTTCGCCGCGCCGATTGCGTAGCGGGGGGGTCATAGGGGGTTTGAGTGGGGCGGGTAGCCCCCCTCTATGGGGTTCGGGGCAACGCCCCGAGAAAATTTTTTTTGGACCCTATATTAGGTTGGGCGAACCTACCTATGGTTTTTCGGTCCATGGTTTTGGACGTGATGGTTTTAGGTCCATGGTATTGGATGCTTCGGCATGTATAAATATGTATTGTAACATTGAAAGGAATATAATGAAAAATCAAACTGGTAGTCTCGG